>PVKV010011379.1:0-70845 GCA_004027835.1 Alouatta palliata
CAGTCCACCCCCACAGCACCCAACACCCACTGTGTCACTGCGGGCAGTCCAGCCCCACAGCATCCACAACCTACTGTGTCACTGCGGCAGGCCACAGAACACACACATAGCACTCACAGTCAGGCTGAGACACAGTGACAGAAACAAAGGTGGAGATACCTTGGGGAGAGAAAAAAGCTAAACCTCAGAGGAAAAACAACCACAAACAAGAGGTATCAAGTGCAAGAGAAACTCCCACGTGAAAATCGGAATCTATAACAGAGATTACAGAAGAATTATAATCATAATCATTATCTTTTGAAAGATAAGGCAAGCTATTAAAAGAACTAATCAGGCCAGGCGCAGCAGCTTACCCATCCCAGCACTTTGGAGGCCCGAGGCGGGCGGATCATCTGAGGTCAGGAGTTTGAGAACAGCCTGGCTAACATGGTGAAATCTGTCTCTACTAAAAATACAAAACTTAGCCAGGCGTGGTGACAAGCACCTGTAGTCCCAGCTACTTGGGAGGCTGAGGCAGGAGAATTGCTTGAATCTGGGAGATGGAGGTTACAGTGAGCTGAGATGGCACCACTGCACTCCAGCCTGGGCTACAGCAAGATTCCATCTCCAAAAAAAAAAAAAACAAAAAAAAACAAATAATGAGAGATACTGGGCACAAAAAACATAGATGTCAAAATAAAACATATCAATATGGGATGAACAGCAAGAAGGAGAAGAGTGAGGAACCAATCAGGAGGCTGGCAACAGACAGAGCGGCCCAGGGGGACCACGGAGTCAACCATCTAAGAGGGGCTCCATGGGAGGAAAATGGAAAGAACAGTCAGACATGGCATTCCTCTGGAGCTGAAGACACAACCCTCCAGTTGACAGGGCTGTGAGCCCTGAAACGGGGCTGAGAGGGAAGAGCAGATTAGCTACAAACCAAGGACAAGGATGCGGCTTGGGAATGTTAACCAGCAACATCAGACAGAAAATTCCACAAGAATGTGACCACAAACCTACAATTTACACCCAAAAAGAATTCCACGAGAATGTGACCACAAACCTACAACTCAAACCTACAACTCACGCCCAAAGAGAATTCCACAAGAATGTGACCACGAACCTACAACTCACACCCAAAGAGAATTCCACGAGAATGTGACCACGAACCTACAACTCACGCCCAAAGAGAATTCCACGAGAATGTGACCACGAACCTACAACTCATGTCCAAAGAGAATTCCACGAGAACGTGACCACGAACCTACAACTCACGCCCAAAGAGAATTCCACGAGAATGTGACCACGAACCTACAACTCATGCCCAAAGAGAATTCCACGAGAATGTGACCACGAACCTACAACTCACGCCCAAAGAGAATTCCACGAGAATGTGACCACGAACCTACAACTTACGCCCAAAGAGACGTCCAACTGGGAGAGTGCGTTAAAAGTACTGCACACACTTCGAAAAACGTACTGTGTACACACCATGTAAGGTATGGTAATGAGTCCAGCACACTGTGTGAAAGAGGCAGGTGAGTCCTGTGTCAACATCAACACAGTGCATGTGAGAGACAGGTGAGTCCTGTGTGAACATTAGCACAGTGCATGTGAAGGCAGGTGAGTCGTTTGTCAACATCAGCACGGTGCATGTGAGAGGCAGGTGAACTGTGTGAACATCAGCACAGTGCGTGTGAGAGGCAGGTGAGTCGTGTGTGAACATCAGCACAGTGCATGTGAGAGGCAGGTGAACTGTGTGAATATCAGCACAGTGCATGTGAGAGGCAGGTGAGTCGTGTGTGAACATCAGCACAGTGCATGTGAGAGGCAGGTGAGTCGTGTGTGAACATCAGCACAGTACACGTGAGGGACAGGTGAGTCGTGTGTGAACATCAGCACAGTGCGTGTGAGAGGCAGGTGAGTCGTGTGTGAACATCAGCACAGTGCATGTGAGAGGCAGGTGAGTCGTGTGTGAACATCAACACAGTGCATGTGAGAGGCAGGTGAGTCGTGTGTGAACATCAGCACAGCGCGTGTGAGGCAGGCGTGCCCTGACGGTGTGTAGCACTCAGGATTCAAGTCTCATCTCCTCTCAGCGTAACCCTGAGCCCAGCAGCTCAGGGTTGGGAGGGAGACCTGGGCATATGTCCAGGTGGCCAGTTGCCTCTCACTCTGTCACATGCTGGCTCTAATCAAGGTCATTTCTATTCACTTAAAGAAACAGGGTGAGTGCCGAGTCTCTCCTAGTCAGAAGGAAAGCCCCAAAGTCCAGAGCAGAGGAGGAAATGGCCTCCTTGAAAGCATCTGACATATCTTGCTACAGGGGGCAACAGCACCCTGTGAGGAGGGCAAAGCCCAAGAAGGAATCGAGGGTCTGGCACTTATGCCTGAGACATTAGCAGCATTTCTTCTTTTTTTGAGACAGGGTCTCACTCTGCTGCCCAGGCTGGAGTGCAGTGGGGTGATCTGGGCTCACTGCAGTCTCTGCCTCCCAGGCTCAAGCAATCCTCCCACCTCAGGCTCCCAAGTAGCTGGGACTACAGGTACGCACCACTATGCCCAGTTAATTTTTGCATTTTCTACAAAATTTTGTGTTTGAGTTTTGCCACGTTGCCCAGGCTGGTCTCGAACTATTGGGCTCAAGCAATCCACCCATCTCAGCCTCCCAAAGTGCTGGGATAACAGGCATGAAGCACTGAACCCGGCCCTCTGCTAGCTCCTCACGGGCCCTGTCAGATAAGCACTGACACTTACTGGCTTCTCCTCAGCGCACCAAAGTCCACTTGTTGTGATTAAAACAAGAGATGGGGAAAGCAAACAGCAAGAGAAGACACAAAATTACCAGGCCCACGACGGACTTCGGCATGGTCTTGCGTGCCCTGTGGACCTTGACGTCGGTGCCAGGGGCCGGGGGCTTCCTGTCCTCTGTGTCAGCACTCCCCTCGCCAAGGGTGGCTGGTGGGGCAGCTGGCGTCTGGGGAAAAGCGCTTGGAGTCCTGCCTTTGCCAGCCCCTCCAGGAAGGGTTTTTGCAGCATGGCCGGGCAATGAAGAGGCCAGAGTGTTGGTAGTCCTCAAGGGCTGCGCCTGCAGGGCCGGCTTATTTAAGATGTATCCATTGCTGCCAACGATAGAAGTCTGCACAAAGTCGTCGGTGGTGACGTGGTTTTGCTTTCCCGCTTCCAAGTCTCTTTCTGAAAGCCCATTTTCCGCTATCCGGGTTAGTGTGCTGGTGCCATCCTGGGGGTTGACCCTTGCGCTCTCCTGAGTGTGTTTTGCAGCATTTGCATGACTGCTGGTGTCGCTGTTTTCACAAGACCCATTGGTCTCACTGTCAGCAGCCATGTGGGCCTCTCCTGCCTGTTTCTCTGTGGAGCCTTCATCGGCAGCCATAGGTGTCTCTGCCAACAGAGGAGAAAGGAGCGTCACTGGCTGCAGGTCCGGCCCTGCATGACTTCACCCAACCAACACAATTTCCTCCCCCTCCCTCCATGACACCACCACCAACACAATTCCCTCCCCCACCATGACATCACCGCCAACACAATTTCTTTGAATGACTTATATAAAACTGTCTAAAGAAAATTTTTTTTCATACACAAACCAGCTATCAGTTCAAACATATTACATGTAAACATTTCTTAAGCATTAACTATGAACGTTGGATGGCTAAGTTTGGGGAATCACCACTATAATAAAAACTGGAGTGTTATTTGGAAATAGAAAACAAGGCTTCAGAAGTGGTTTCACAAGAACTAACAGAGAAAATGGGTCAGAAAAAGGCTATACTTGAGCACGTCCATGGTCTGCTGACCACACCCTACAGCAGCTCACTCTCCGATGGCAACCACAGGAAATCATATCCAGGGCAGTCAAGGAGACAGTATTTTACATCACGAGACTGACAAACACACTTCACTCACAGACAGGCTGGAGCAGGAAGCCTGCGACGGATGGATGGCATCATCACCGGGTGCACAAGGAGCGTCAGCCAAGCGTCAGACGACGACACCTGGCACCCTCCTTCCTGGCTCTGTTCTTCCTGGTACTTATCACCTCGAACACAACAGACCTGATTATCTGTCATGCTGACCGTCTGTCCTTCCACCCTAGGACGTTAAGTCCTGTGAGCGCAAGCGCTTCGTCTGTTCACCAGTGTACTCTGAGCACATTGACGCGGCCTGGCACCTCATGTGTGTGTTCTGAATAAACAGCTGTGTTTTAAAAACCCTTAGCAAAACAGAGTAAGCGGAAACTTAACTTGGAGAAGGCTATATACCAAATCCTGCAGCAAATGTATATTTAAATGTTAAACTAATCGCATATAAGATCTACTGACACTACCAGTGTCTAACATAAAAAGGCAGTGCGGGTGACATCAAAGGGAAAGAGAAATGTGAGGGGCAGGGCCTGGAAACAAAGGCAAACTGTTCTCACCTGCACCTGACACCATCATTCACTCAAAACAGCAGAACCAATTAGCAACTAAAACACAAGAGTACAACAAGAGTGCCGAATTTGAAATCATGTTACAAAATCAAGGACATTTCTTTGTATCAATATTACCTAGAAAATGTAAGAAAAAAGTATCATTCACAAAAGTAAGGAAAACTACAAAGGGTATTAGAAAATCTGCCAAGATTACTCAAAGTCAGCGTGTTGGGGGAAAAAAAAAGTTAAATCGAGGGCATTTTGTCCTCCTAAATGGGATGACAACATTACAAAGCTGCTGAGTCCCCTCAAATTAAGGAATCTATAGGCTGGGCACGGTTGCTCATGCCTGTAACTTCGGCACTTTGGGAGGCCAAGAAGGGACAACTGCTTGAATCCAGGAGTTTAAGACTCACCTGGGCAACATAGTGAGACTCCATCTGTACCAAAAATAACAAAAGTAGCCAGGCATGGAGGTGCACTCTTATAGTCCCAGCTATTCAGGAGGCTGAGGCAGAAGGATCACTTGAGTCCAGAAAGTCAAGGCTACAGTAAGCTATGATTGCACTACTGCACTCCAGCCCAGGTGACAGGTCTCATTAAAAAAAAAAAAAAAAAAAAAAAAAAAAAAGAACAAACTGAATCCAGTTCCCCTTCCCCACAAAAAAATTGGTGAGGGGGATTAAACACCATGAACAACTGGGATTTAACCCCAGAAATGCAAGGTTGGTTTAATAGCTAAAAATGAATTAATATGCCAAATATCAATAGAACAAAATAAAGAACAAAACCACATAAGCATCTCCATAGACAGAAAAAAACCAGCACCCTTCACGGTCAGAACACTTAGCAAATGGTTTGCTAACAAAAGAGAACTTCCTCAATCTTACACAGGGCATATATGAAAAACCTATAGCCAGCATCACACTTAAAGGTAAAAGCCTGGAAGCTTTCTCCCTAAGATCGGATGTCCATTCTTTCCACTTCTATTCAACCCTGTACTGGAGATTCTAAGTAGGGCCATGGAGGAAGAAACAGAAATCAAAGGTATGCAGATCGGAAAGGAAGAAACCAAATGAGCCCTAAAGATGGCACAAGATTTTATACAGAAATTCTCAAGGAAGTCTAAATTGTTAGAACTAATAAAGGAGTTTAGCAAGGTTACCCAACACAAGATCAATATACAAAAATCAATTTTATTTCTTCTTTTTTCTGAGTTGGGGTCTTGATCTGTTGCCCAGGCTGGAGTGCAGTAGTACCATCTCTGCTCACCACAACTTCTGCCTCCTGGGTTCAAGCAATGCTCCTGCCTCAACCTCTCGAGTAGCTGGGATTACAGGCACAATGCCTGGCTAATTTCTGTATTTATAGTAGAGAAGGGGTTTCACCATGTTGGCCAGGCTGTCCTGACCTCGTGATCTGCCCGCCTTGGCCTCCCAAAGTGCTTGGATTACAGGCGTGAGCCACGGCGCCCAGCCAATCAATTGTATTTCTACACAGTATCAATGATCAAAATGAAAAAGAATTTTAAAAATAATTCTATTTAAAATAGCATCAAAAAATACAATACTTAGGGGCCGGGCATGGTGACTCACACCTGTAATCCCAGCATTTTGGGAGGCTGAAGAAAGCAGATCACTTGAGCCCAGGAGTTCAAGACCAACCTGGGCAACACAGAGAGACAGTGTCACTTAAAAAAAAAAAAAAAAAAAAATATCAGCGTGGTGTGGTGGCTTACACCTGTAGTCCCAGCTTCTTGGGAGGCTGAGGTGGTAGGATTGCCTGAGCCCAGGGAGGTGGAGGCTAGAGTGAGCTGTGATCACACTGCAGCCTGGATTACAGAGGGAGACCCTGACGAAAGAAAAGAAAATCCTAGAATAAACCCTCACATTTAAAGCCAAGTGATTTTCAATGAGGGTACAAGAACAATTCAATGGGGAAGAAAGGTCCTTTTCATAAATGTTGCTGGGACAACTGATTAGTAACTTGTGAAATAATAAAGTTGGTTTCCTACTTCAAACCATATACAAAAATTAACTCAAAATTGATCAAAAACCTAAATAAAAAGATAAAACTGTAAAACTCCAAGAAGAAAAAAACAAATGTTAAGTGTTTGTGATCTTCTATTAAGTAATGATTTCCTAGGTGTCAGACCAAAAGCACTAACAGCTAAAAGGAAAAAAAAAAAAGGTAAGGTGAACTTCAACAAAATTAAAAACATCTGCACTTCAAAGGACACCATCAAGAAAGGGGAAAGACAAGCCACAGACCAGGAGAAAATATGTGCAAACCACATGGCTGATAAGGGACTTCTACTTAATGAAGAACTCTGAAACTCAACAATAAAAATCAATCCACTTTGAAATCACAGAATCTGAAGAGACATTTCTCCAAAGAAGACACCAAGATGGCCAATAAGCACACCCAACAATGCTCACCATGACTGGCCGTCAGGAAAATGCAAACCAAAACCACAGTGAGATGCCACCTCACACCCACCAGGACGGCCACAGATGCTAGGAACGGTGGCGAGGATGTGGAGAACCCAGAGCCCTCCGCAGCTGCTGCAGGGAAAGCGAGACGGTGCAGCCACCGTGGGGTCCAGCAGTTCCCCAGAGCAGTCAGGCCGTGGTTCAGTGGCAGCGTGTACAGGAGCAGGGCACAGGCAGGGCCTCAAGGGCAGTGTAATAACCCGGTGCTTGTGGCATCCGGCATCACATAGGAAACAAGTCCCACTAGAAAGGTCAAAGGAGGGGTGACCACAGAAAGAGGAGGAAAGAGCTAGAGGGCACGGGAGCTGACAGAAGAAACAGTTCAAAGACACAGAAGGGGACGGCAACAGGAAGGAGTCAAACAACAGGAAGAAAACACCCAGTCAGGCTGCAGGAGGTGGACGGTGCGCACAAGGGGTGGGGGCAACTCTGGAGTGCTGGCCGGGGGTGGCAGTGGAGGCGGGCAGCGGTCCCCACAGTGCACAGTCAGTGGGTGGATGGGCACCCACAGGCACAGAGAGGCCATCTGGGGTGCAAGGAGGACACGGCAGGGGCCACGGCCTGCAGTCCATGAGGGGCCGAGCAAGCTCCAGCTGGGAGAGCCTTAGGCAAGGCCAGTGTCTGAGCTGCTCCCACAGCCACCAGCCTTGTGGGGTCCAGCCAGAACACTGTACTCCAAAGCTGCTCGGCTATCCCTTCACTGTGGAGCACAGCACAGTTCGTGTGGCATCACCGCCCTCATTTCCTGGGGGTGCTCTTGGTGCAAGCTCTACAAGCACATGGGAACCCTGCATCACATCTTACAGAGAAGCGGAGCAGCGCCAACTGCCCTCACCCTGCTCTCCCTCCACCTCCTGGTAACCACCGCTGTCCTCCACGTCTGTCACAAAACTGGAGTCATGCAGTTTGTGGCCTTTTGGGTCTGGCCTCCTTCAGTTAACAAACTGTACATAAGCTTCGTCCATGATGCGGCGTGAGTCCTGCTGCGTGTTCTTCTGTGCTGCTGACCGCTGTCCCACTGTACGGATGCACCACACTCTGTTCATCCAGTTCATTATTAACTGACGACACTTGAGTATTTCCAGTTTTCAGTGACATGAACAATGCTGTTATAAACATTTGTGTGGCCCCTCACTTTTAACTTTCTGGGTGCACTTTAAGACAAGGATATGCAGGACTTTTGCTCTTCCTGCTTGGACAAATGTGTTCTCTCTCTGGCAGAGCTTTTGTGTGTACCTGTGCCACTGTGTCTATTTAGGAATGGGTTACATGAAAAACTATACCATAAACCTAGGTAAAGCGAAGAAAAAAGACGGGGACAAATTAAGAGAGGAAGAGCAGCAGGTTTCTAGGCTGGAGGGAAGCGCTGCTCCTGTCCCTTGGTGCACAACGCCCTCACCTTCTCCCAGCAGCTCGGTCTTCACACAGCAATCCTGCTGAGGCTCCCCCCTCGCCGGAACTGCCTGTTAGAAAGAAACAACAGTCATCAGCCGGGTTTATAGGGAGGCTGACTGTACAACACACCAACACAGTTTTTCCAGTGGTCATCATTTGGAAAAAGTCAAAAAATCACGGTTACAACATTCACTACTAGCTGCTGGACAGACTTACTCCTGCCAGTGGGTTATGGTCACCTCCAAGAGAAGAACTGGCACTCAGAACACAGTCCAAGGAAACTTCTATTGTATTTCTATTTTTGGAGACAGTTTTTTTTTTTGGAGACGGAGTTTCGCTTTTGTTACCCAGGATGGAGTGCAATGGCACGATCTCGGCTCACCGCAACCTCCACCTCCTGGGTTCAAGCAATTCTCCTGCCTCAGCCTCCCAAGTAGCTGGGACTACAGGCACGTGCCACCATGCCCAGCTAATTTTTGTATTTTTAGTAGAGACGTGGTTTCACCATGTTGGCCAGGATGGTCTTGATCTCTTGACCTCATGCTCCGCCTGCCTTGGCCTCCCAAAGTGCTAGGATTACAGGCGTGAGCCACCGCGCCCGGCCTGGAGACAGTTTTTTAACAATAAGAACGTGTTCATGTATTATTTATAGAATTAGATATCTGAAATCTTTTGGCTCTGTTACAGGAATGTTACAATTTATTTCAAAATGCATTCTGCTGCTGACAATAATTCATATATTTCAAATGTCCAGCCTCCTACAAAAAATTATAGAAATATATAAATCAACAAAATTCAATGAGAAACTTAAATCACTAAATATTTGAGATTAAGCATTTAGTATGTAGAGGCATATATTGTACAAGGCCTGTTAAAAATGTTTTTGTTGTTGAGACAGAGTTCACTCTCTCACCCAGGCTGGGTACAGTAGCGAGATCTCTGCTCACTGCAACCTTTGCTTCCACAGTTAAAGCGACTCTCAGGCCTCAGCCTTCCAAGTAGCTGGGACTACAGGTGCACACCACCACACCTGGCTCATTTTTGTATTTTCAGTAGAGACAGGGGTTTCGTCATGTTGGCCAGGCTGGTCTCAAACTCCTGATCTCAAGTGATCCGCCCACCTCGGCCTCCCAAAGTGCTGGGATTAGAGGCATGAGCCACCAAGCCTGGACATAATTTTTTTTTTTTAAACAAAAATCCTTGCCTTCAAGAAGCTTAGAGTCTGGTTGGAAAAGTGAACATAAACACATAAAACAGTCATAGCAATGACTCTCCTGACGCAGCAGCAAGACCATGGAGTCCAAGAAAAGGCAGCAGAGAGTCTGCACAAGCCCCGCCGACATCGGGCCCCAGGGAAGAGGGCTGCTGACCACAGCAGGGAGACCGCACAAGCCCCTCCCACATCGGGCCCCGGGGAAGAGGGCTGCTGACCACAGCAGGGAGACCGCACAAGCCCCTCCCACATCGGGCCCCGGGAAGAGGGCTGCTGACCACAGCAGGGAGACCGCACAAGCCCCACCGACATCGGGCCCCGGGGAAGAGGGCTGCTGACCACAGCAGGGAGACCACACAAGCCCCTCCCACATCGGGCCCCAGGGAAGAGGGCTGCTGACCACAGCAGGGAGTCCGCACAAGCCCCGCCCACATCGGGCCCTGGGAAGAGGGCTGCTGACCACAGCAGGGAGTCCACACAAGCCCCACCGACATCGGGCCCCGGGAAGAGGGCTGCTGACCACAGCAGGGAGACCGCACAAGCCCCGCCCACATCGGGCCCGGGAAGAGGGCTGCTGACCACAGCAGGGAGTCCACACAAGCCCCTCCCACATCGGGCCCCGGGACAGGGCTTCTGACCACAGCAAGGAGTCTGCACATGCCCCGCCAACGTCAGGGGCCTGGGAGGAGGAGGGCTGCTGACCCCTCTGGGCAGTTTGAAAGGCCAAGGCTGCAAGGTGCGAACTGTCATGCTGACAACCAAGCCTGGTGATATGATACTGGAGAAACCCCTTGGTGAAGCTGCTGGAAGCTGGAAGTGGGCAGGAAGCCTCGAGGTCAGGGTGATAAAATATGAACAAGTGAGCCAGGCATACTTGGTGCTCCAGGAGTCCACAACCAGATGAGGAAAGGCACAGACATCCCCAAGGTCGCTAGGAGCAGCTGGTCAAGATAGCTGCAGAAGGCCGACCACACCCTGTTTCCATCCAACAGGTAAAAAGTATAAGAGTTTGCAAAAACCTGGGTGTCCAGCATCTGGATGAGAAAATGTGTCAGCAGTGGAGCCTCTCAACAGACCAGCTCCTCCTCACAAAGCAGACAGCAGGCCGAGCCCCACCTGTGGTGGATGTGGCTACTGCTTTTCAGGGTTCAGATCCATGACCTGGCTGCCCTCTGAGCCGACTCGGTAACACCTGACCTAACTGCATCGCCGTCCGCAGGAGCTGGTCTCAGCAACGGTGCCCAGTTCGCCCCTTCATGGTCAGGTATCCATCTCCCACCCCCTGATCTCCCACTGCTAAACCAGAGACAGGCAACCCAGCTGCTCATGCCAGCCCTCAAGCATGCAGGTACACTACCTTTCCTGGTCCAGCGCAGCTGTACGCCAGCCAGCTCAGCCTGCACCCTTCCAATCTACCCACCAACAGGAGTTCTCCAGGATTCCGGCAATCCTTCCAGAAGTCCAGGAGGTCAAAACTAATTTCATGATAATACTAGAACCTCAATTGCCTTTTTTACAGAGACAGTGCCCAAGCAGTGGTGTCAGCCCTGCCGAATCAATCAGGCCAAGGCATGGAAGTGTGCTCCAGCAACTGAACTCTTGGCCACTAGACACTTGGGGGCTCACCTGGGAATGCCCTGGATGAGGCAGTGAGATGATGGCCTCACTCAACATTGGCCTCTCAGCCCAGCCCTCCAATGTTCCACGTCAGGGGAAGGGACAAGCAGAGGCCAGGCGCAACGGCTGAGGGGAACCCCAAGTGTTCCTCACTCACAGAGCATCTTCACTTAAAAGAACAACTGGCAAAATCTATGCTACTCAGACCTGGATATTTGGCAGACATTTTCACAAAACAGAGTGAACCTCAAAGAAAACAACCAGTAGTATCTGTTGCCAATGTTAAAACTCTACCTTTTGAATTTCTGATACACATGTAAATATGTACCTGTCCCCTGGAGCCTGGCAGCTCCCCGTATTTAAAGACTTTCCTTATGACATGGGAGGTATCATTAGTGAATATGATTTTTGATACTACATAATAAAATGTGTCAACATGGGGAAGATCTTCCTAACAAGGTGAGCGAAAGGATTCCCCAAACGACCAGTGCCTAATATTCAAAATCACGCACGGGCAAAAGATGCATTCAACACGGGCTTTAACGTCACAGAGGAGGAAGGTCATTGATACAGTTCCACCTTGTTGAGTTCTGGTGTAGTATCAAAGCAGAATATCTGCAATTATCTGAAAAGATATCAAAATCCTTCTCCCTTGCCAACCACACGTCTATGTAAAGCCAGATTTTCTTCGTATGAGACAGTACCACCTCCGGCTGGGTGCAGAAGCCGAACTGCAAATCCAGCTGTCCCTTTGATTAGCCAGATGTGACAGAGATGGGCCAACATGGAAATCAATGCCACTCAAATGAGTTTTTTTCATTCAGAAAAAGTACTTTTCACAAAACTTATTTTCCCTAACATGTAAATAAAATGTTACGTTTACTTTTATTGTTTTTAAATAATTATGCGATTTTTAACTTTGCAGTTTTCATTTCTTTTACAGTAAATATCATTAGATACAACCCAATAAACAAGAGCCCTCTGGGGTCCCCAACAGCTTTTACAAGTAGGGCCTTGAGGCACACCAAAGACCCAGCCCGCCCTGGCACAGCTCTGCTGACAAGGTCTTCTGGCCTGAGATGAGCCAGGTGGAGCGCAGCAGGGCAGACTTCACAAAGCTGCGGGTCTGCAGGCATTCCTGGCACCAGCTGTGCCCCTCACATGCTGTCCCGTCCTAGAGGCACCCGCCAACCCCCACTCCCTCTCACAGTCCTCATCACCACCAGCAGCCACAAATCCTACCCACGAAATTAAGTTTTGTAACCTTTTGAAAAAAAATTTAAGAATGCTATATAACACACTACCAAATAATGTCTAGGTACGCACTCTTCTGCTGTGTCTAACCCAACTGCACTCAGGAACGCTGTGACAAGCCCTGACCAGCATGCCAGGCCTCACACTGGTGTCAGGGCTAGAAAGAGCACAGACACCTCTGCCTGCTCAGTAGCAATCCCCGTGCTCACTTCCAAAAGGGTCAGCTGAGGATGGCCCAGGACACAGGCAAGAAATAAAAGGGCTTACCGCCAGGGAGCAGGGAGGCCGGGCAGAGGCACACAGAGCGGGCTCTTCAAGGCAACGGCTCTGCCCTCTCCTCTAGAACCGTGTCTCTCCAGACTTCCAGGAGGCTCCGAAGGTTTTCTCCTAGCAAGGGATGCTGCTTCCACAGCCCAGGGGCTGTCGTGGAAGCAGCAACCCTTGCTAGGAGAAAATCCCAGCCAAATCAGGGGAGCTCCTGAGGCTGCTCTCCGAAGCACCAGAGGCTGGATTCAGAGAACAGCCTCAGGAGCTCTCCTGGTATGGCTGCCAAGTCTCCTTTTGGCTGATGGATTCTAGCATTTTATGAAACCTCCAGACTAAAGACAAATTAGTTTACAATACAAATGTAAATTATAGGCCAGGTGTGTGGCTCACGCCTTTAATCCCAGCACTTTGGGAGGCTGAAGTGGGCGGATCACAAGGTCAGGAGATCGAGACCAGCCTGGCCAACATGGTAAAACCCCATCTCTACTAAAAATACAAAACTTAGCAGGGTGTGACAGTGGGGGCCTGTAGTCTCAGCTACTCGGGAGGCTGAGGCAGGAGAATTGTTTGAACATGGGAGGCGGAGGTTGCAGCGAGCCGAGATCGTGCCACTGCACTCCAGCCTGGGCGACAGTGCAAGACTCCTGATGAATAATGTTTCATTAAAAAGGGGAGGCTGGGCACAGTGGCTCATGCTTGTAATCCCAGCACTCTGGGAGGCTGAGGTGGGTGGATCACCTGAGGTCAGCAGTTTGAGAACAGCCTGGCCAACATGGCGAAACCCCATCTCTTCTACAAATAGAAAAATGAGCTGGGTGTGGTGGTGGGCACCTGTAGTCCCAGCTACTCAAGAGGCTGAAGCACAAGAATTGCTTGAACCTGGGAAGCAGAGCCTGCAGTTACCCAAGATCCAGCCACTGCACTCCAGCCTGGGCAACAGAGCTAGAATCCTTCTCAAAAAAAAAAAAAAGATAAAAGATCAAAGAAAAGAAACACTCCCTGGAACTGAAATGTTTCACAAGCCCTCACCGCCCCCACACACTGTCAGACAACACCATCTCTAGGCCTCCTCCCGGGCTCCCAGTGCACCCTGAAAACATGGAAAGCCCGACCAGTTCCCATCTCACGATTCGGAAGTTGTGGAGAGGAAGACATTGCAACTCACATTTCAGAGGCTGAAAGGAGCCCCAGAGCCATAAGGAGTAGAGGGGCCCATGGTCCTCTCTTGGTCAGTACAGGTGCCAGGGCAGGGTGGGTCCAGACCCCACAGCCCTCTAGGGCCCCAAGATCCCCATAGCCCTCTATGACCTAGTCCCCCAACCTCACAGCAAGAAGAGACTGAGTGCAATGCCCACTCCAAACCCACCCTGGGAGGACAGCCCTGACTCTCCTTCTCTGTGGGTTGCACCTGCTAACCACAGAGCCAGCATGGCCTCTGCACTTGCCCAGGAAAACACATGACGCATCCATTTCCACCTGAGCAACAGACCTTGCATTTTCAGTGCCACAACTTGTGCACCATGGTGAGTACACACCAGGACGGCGGGTGAGAGAAAAAAACCAGTGTACGCAAAGCATGAACAGAGAGCATGCACACATTCAATGCTCAAACACTCACATCAGTTCTCGCCACTTAAAAATCACATTATGACAATTTCAGAAAAACAGCTGCTTTGAAGTTCCTTTTATCCTTAGTACATCTGTCCTGAACTCAAGAACATTCAGGAGTAGATTTCACGTCCAACTTCCAAACTCAAGTTGAAGGAATTCCCAGCCCAGAGTAGTGGCTCACACCTGTAATCCCAGCACTTTGGGAGGCCAAGGCAGGAGGACTGCTTGAGCTCAAGGGTTCAAGATCAGCCTAGACAAAACAGTGAGACCCCATCTCTACAAAAAATGTTTAAAAATTAGCTAGGAGTGGTGGCACACACCTGTAGTCCCAGTTACTTGGGAGGCTGAGGTGGGAGGTTCCCTTGAACCTAGAAGGTAGAGGATGCACCCTGCACTCCAGCCTGGGCGACAGAGGAAAACCCTGTCAAAAGAAAAGAAAATGGGAAAGGAAGGAGAGAGAGAGAACAGAAAGAAGGGAAGAAAGAAAGAAAAGAAAGGAAGAAACAAAGAAATGGAGGGAAGGAGGGAGAGAAAAAGAAAGGAAGGAAAGGGAAGAAAGGAAAGAAGGAAAGGGAAGAAAGGAAAGAAGGGAAGGAAGGAGGGAGGAAGGGAAGGAGGAAGGAAAACTCCCTTCCAGAGCCTGGGATTTCCAGGAATTCTGATGCTTCTTTCAATTAAAGGGCCTTTTGAATACAAAATCCTAAATAAAAAGATAAGAGGACGGAAGTAAAGAGAGGATAGCAAGCAGCAATAATGAAGATTCTCGCAAACTAAAGGGGGAGGGTTCTGGGGGAACGGGGTGAAGGACCACGACGAATGGCCGAGGGATATACCCAACAATGCCCCTCTCTGAACAGAAATAGCTAACTCTTTAGTCCTAAAACTCTACTCTTCTTAAATATTATAAAAAAACAATCACTATCTTAAATGCCCGTGTTTCTTAAAATTAAAACCAACAGAAAATCTCAGAATCCACAACCAGGGCAGGGCCACAAGCCTCCAGTCTTGGGAGGACAAAGTAGCCCAGTCCTTCCCTCCAAGCCCAGAGCTCGGTGAACGCTTCCCTCCCCTGAATTCCCCTGCAGGCTGCAGAGCTGATATCATACAGCCTCATTGTTTACAGACACAGTGATATGGTTTTGGCTCTGTCCCCACCAAAATCTCACCTTGAACTGTAAACCTGAAACTGGGGGAGGGGCCTAATGGGAGGTGACTGGATCAGGGGGCTGGACTTCTCCCGTGCTGTTTTTGTGGTGTATCTCACAAGATCTGGTTGTTGGAAAGTGTATAGCACTTCCTCCTTTGCTCTCTCTTCCTCCTAACGGGCCAGGTAAGATGTGCTTGCTTCTCCTTTGCCCTCCTGTCATAATCGTAAGTTTCCAGAGGTCACCCTAGAAGCAGAAGCCTGTACAGCCCAGAGAACCATGAGCTGATCAAACCTCTTTTCTTTATAAATTACTCAGGCTTAGGGATGTCTTTATAGCAGTGTGAGAACAGGTTAATACAGAAGATTGGTACTAGAGAAGTGAGGCACTGCTATAAAGATACCTGAAAATGTGGAAGTAGCTTTGGAACTGGGTAACAGGCAGAAGTTGGAACAGTTTGAAGGGCTCAGAAGAAGATAGGAAGATGAGGGGAAGTCTGGAACTTCCTAGAGGCTTGCTGAATGGTTTTGACCAAAATGCTAATAGTGATATGGACAATGAAGTCCAGGCTGAGGAGGTCTCAGGTGGAGATGAGGAACTTACTAGAAATTGGAATAAAGGTCACTTTTGCCATGCTTTAGCAAAGAGACAGGCAGCATTGTATCCCTGCTCTAGGAATCTGTGGAACTTTGAACTTAAGAGAGATGATCAAGGGTATCTGATAGAAGAAACTCCTAAGCAGCAAAGCAGTCAAGATGTGGCCTGGCTGCTTCTAACAGCATACATTCATACGCGTGCATGAAAAGAGTATCAGAAACTAGAATTTATATCTAAAAGGGAAGCAGAGCACAAAAGTTTGAAAATTTTGCAGCCTGATCATGTGGTAGGAAAAAAAAACCATTTTCAGGGAAGGAATTCAAGCCAGCTATAGAAATTTGCATGAGGATCTAAATGTTAATAGCCAAGACAATGGGGAAAATGCCTCAGAGACCTTTGCAGCAGCCCCTCCCATCACAGGCCTGGAGGCCTAGGAGGGAAGAATGGTTTTCTGGGCCAGGCCCAGGGCCCGGCTGCTCTGTGCAACCTCAGTACACTGTGCCCAGCATCACAGCCACTCCAGCTCCAGCAGTGGCTGAAAGGGCCCCAGATATGTCTCAGGCCGCTGACCCAGAGGTTGCAAACCAACAGCTACCAAGGCTTCCACATGATGTTAAGCCAGCAGGTGTGCAGAGGACAAGAGTTGAGGCTTCGGAGCCTGCGCCTAGATTTCAGAGGATGTATGGAAACGTCTAGATGTCCAGGCAGAAGCTTGCTGCAGGGGCAGAGCCCCCATAGAGAACCTCTACTAGGGCAGTGCAGAGGAGAAATGTGGGACTGGAGCCCCATATAGAGTCTCACTGACTGTGAGAAGAGGGTCACTGCTCTCCAGACCCCAGAATGGTAAATCCACCTTTGGCTTGCACCATGTGCCTGGAAAAGCAGCAGGCACTCAACACCAGCCCATGAAAGCAGCTGCAGGAGCTGTACCCTGAAGAGCCACAGAGGCAGAGCTACCCAAGCCGTTGGGAGCCCACCCCTTTCATCAGTGTGGCCTAGAAGCGAGACACAGAATCAAAGGAGATTATTGTGGAACTCTGAGATCTAATGACTGCCCTGCTGCGTTTCAGACTTGCATGGGACCTGTAGCCCCTTTGTTTTGGTCAATTTCTCCCTTTTGGAATGGAAGCATTTACCCAATGCCTGTATTCTCTTTGTTTCTTGAAAGTAAGCTTGTTTTTTATTTCACAGGCTGATAGGCAGAAGGGACTTACCTTGTCTCAGTTAAGACTCTGGGGTTTTGAGTTAATGCTGTAATGAGTTAAGACTTTGGAAAACTGCTGGGAAGCATGATTGTGTTTTGAAATATGAGAAGAACTTAGCACTTTAGGAGGCTGAGGCAGGTAGATCACGAGGTCAAGAGTTCCTGACCAGCCTGACCAACATGGTGAAATCCTGTTTCTACTAAAATTACAAAAATTAGCTAGGCACGGTGGCACACGCCTGTAATCCCAGCTACTCAGGAGGCTGAGGCAGGAGAATCGCTTGAACCTGGGAAGACAGAGGTTGCAGTGAGCCAAGATCGCACCACTGCACTCCAGCCTGACTACAGAGTGAGACTCTGTCTCAAAAAACAAAACAAAACAAACAAACCAAAAAAACAGGGTCACGACAGCAGCGAACCAAACCTTTTGAGAAATGGAGAGTAGCAGACTAGTGAGGTCACACTTCAGCACACATTTGACGTGCGTGAGCTGGACTCTACCGTCCTTCTAGAAAACAATATTCTCCTCTTGTGAATGCCCACTTTAATACACTGCCTAAGGCACTGACGTGGCTGGAGAAAAAGGATTATTTCCCACTTTGTGAAGTTTTTTCTTAAATGTTAATTGGTGGATTTACGTAGACACAAAAACCTAAGGGGAAAAAAGTTTCCCAGAAAGTGAAGCAGAACTCGGGCCCCATGCTACATGTGGAGACCAAGCACATGAGCAGCTCCTGGGGAGGCTGGCGCTGCACGCTGCTGTAAGACATGAAACAGATATGAGGCATCCAGTCACGGTCACAGCTCAGATGATATCCAAAAGGGGGACAGAGGGATAGGAGAAGTACTCACAGGCAAAGTCCATAAAATGAATATATTCTTTAGGTAAATATTGGTGTGTAGTTATGTTCACGCCAGTGACCTCACAAATTCTTTTTAGCAACACAGGACAGAAGGTAGTAAACTTTTTATTCCACATGGTAATACATGTTTACATAACTGAGATTTTCTTAATGATTAAAATAAAAAGCTTCAATTTTTTACAACACAATCACTTTATTTGTATGTCTCTTCATCTAAATGTAATCATAAAATAAGCATGCAATAATCAGTAACAACTTAACATAATCTGTAGGTAAAGCAAAGGCAGCATATACACATTAGCCTATTCATTCATGTTTACAGACGGGGTCTCGCTCTGTCACCCAGGCTAGAGTGCAGTAGTGCAATTACAGCTCACTGCAGCCTCGAACTCCGGGGCTCAAGAGATCTTCCCACTTCAGCCTTCCAACAGTAGAGACTAGGGGCATGAACCACTATGCCCGGGGAACAACATTTCCTTTTTTTTGTGGGGGGGGCAGGGAAGACAGTCTCACTCTGTCGCCCAGGCTGGAGTGCAGTGGCACAATCTGAGCTCACTACAACCTCCGTCTCCCGGGCTCAAGTGATTCTCCTGCCTCAGCCTCCCAAGTAGCTGGGATTATAGGCGCACAACAATTAGAGCCCGGCTAATGTGTATATTTTTAGTAGAGATGGGGTTTCACCACTTTGGCCAGACTGGTCTCAAACTCCTGACCTCAAGTGATCTGCCCACTTTAGCATATCAAAGTGCTGGGATTACAGAGTGTGAGCCACCATGCCTGGCCCGACATTTTCAAATGAATGAATTTCCTTCTCATGGCTGACAGGACAGCATTACTTTTCATCTACAAGTGGACACTTCTCCTTTGTCATTTAATACGAAATGACTATGTCGCCAATACAATTTGTCATAATACAGTCACCCTTAATTTTACATTTGACATAAGATGGTTTTATAAAAGATCGTTTCAATTACACATACAGTATAAATCATTAAACTGTTGTGAAGAGCTCAGCATCACTTTTCCAGAAACGACGGCAGCACACCTTCGGTATTCGACTGCCTGCTCCTATGGAGTCTCCTCACCAGCACCTGCACCGCCTGCCCACCTGAAAGGTGAGGCACTGTCCCCCACAGGGGAAGAACGGGGCACTGCCTGCCCCTGCAGGTGAGGTTCCCAGTGTGTGGCCGCCTGCTCTATCTATTTCTACCAAACTACTGATTTTTTTTTTTTTTAAATAAACAATGTCTAGTAGGGGAAAGATCGTAGAAACTGAGATATTGCCCCTTATGAGATTCCTAAAATTCAAAGATAAATAAGGACTAGACATACTTTGGATAATCTCTGTTACAATTATTTAAAGACAAGCCCATAAAAGTATTCAAATAATTTTATAAATTTAAATTTTAAAAGATAGGAGAAAGAACCAATGGAACTGTGTTGACTGCAAAACAGATGGGACACTGGCCACTGGTATATTACAAAAAAAGGACTCAATGGCTTCATGGTTGCCAGTAAACCTAGGCCCTGCCTGACCCTGAAACGGACTGAGGGTGCCCCTAAGGTTCAAGGCTGGCAGGAAGGACCTTGCCCATCTCCATCTGGGCCTAGGGGATAGCCAGCCACCTCTCTGCCCATTCTACCTTTGAACAACCTGGCAACCTGCTCACTAGCTTTAAAAATCCTTTCAGTGAGGCCGGGTGCAGTGGCTCACATCTGTAATGCCAGCACTTTGGAAGGCCAAAGCGGGCTGATCACCTGAGGTCAGGAGTTCGAGACCAGCCTGGCCAACATGTTGAAACCCCGTCTTTAGTAAAAATAAAAAACCAGGTGTGGTGGCACGTGTCTGTAATCCCAGCTACTCGGGAGGCTGAGGCAGGAGAACTGCTTGAACCCAGGAGGCGGAGGTTGCAGTGAGCTAAGATCACGCCACTGCACTCCAGCCTGGGTGACAGAGTGAGACTCCATCTCAAAAAAAAAACCTTTTAGTGATACCTGGTATTAGGTAGCTTTAGTGGCCTTCCAGAGATGCCCTTACCCACTAAAAAGATGACATCTGATCCTTCATGTTTACCACAGATAGGGCAAACAATGGCATTTGACAACCTGCACAGTCAATTACCACCATGAGGTGAAGAGGAATAAGGAAGTTTACCAAGTCTCCAATAATACAACCACATCACAGTTACCCCAGAAGTGATCATCTTTTCCTAGTCAAAGTCTGGAGTTTCCACAACATGCTGGACAAAACAAACTGGGTCCACGTTTTGTCAACAAACCAACCATAATGACCATTCTCAGTGCTTGTTACAGTAGCCTTCATTTCCACACTGTGTCTCTGCACGCTACCAGGAGGCTGGTGCCAAAGCCTGAGAGTGGGGCCTCCATGAGCCATGCCACCCTCACAAAAGTGCCATCCTCCCTTCGGACCAGAATGTGCAGTCATTTTACTCACAAGGTCAAACTACAGAAAAGGAGCTGTATGGATAGAATCGTCTGAATGGAAAACTTCACAGGGAGAAAACAGTCATCTCATCTAAAGGCTCTTCTGCTCATTTCTCCAGAAAGCTTTGTTCTTCTCTTAGACTAAACAAATTACTGAAGACTTCCTGTAATTTGGCTCTATAGATGCAACCATAGAAACTACTTTGGAAATGAATATTCTATCAACATATTCCTAACTTACAAAATATAATATAAATGATCCAAAGGAAAAATTTCTAATCTCAACAGTAAGATTTTAACTACAAAACGTGTCCTCCTATATAAAGCTAAAATAAAACTCTTTAAAGTTACCAGAAATTTAAAACTGCTTCAAAAAAATCTTCAAACAGTATGCTGGGTAAAGTGTCCAACCCTGCGTGTGGTGAGCATAAGGCCGGGCTGGCCGACCCAGTGGGCAGAGCAGGGTCTCCCTCAGGCCAAGTGTGCTCCAGGAGTGCCTACTTTGGAACCAGAGACCCCACAGAAACATGGAGGTCAAGTGCTACAACAATCAATCAAGCACATGGATCTCAAACTCTGGTTTCATTTGTTTTGAGATAAACTGTCATCCAGGCTGGCGTGCAGTGGTGCCACCTTAGCACACTGCAACCTCCTCCTGTCAGGTTCACATGATTCTCCTGCCTCGGCCTCCCAAGTAGTTGGGATTACAGGTGCGTACCACCACGCACAGCTAATTTTTGTATTTTTAGTAGACACAAGGCTTAACCACATTGGTCGGGCTGGTCTCGAACTCCTGACCTCAAGTGATCCAACCGCCTCAGCTAGGATGGCAGGCGTGAGCCACCATGCCCGGTCTCTACACTGCTTTCTCAGGGCCAACTCTGTGGTCTGCTCTGGGGTCCTGTGCCGCTGGCTTGGGCTTTATGGAGAGCAGCAGGCCCGGCCCCAGCCAGAGCACATTCGACCCTCCCATGGAAGCTGCAGCCATTTCATAGACAAGCGCCCTCCTCAGCTCTCCAGAAAGAGGCAGCCATATCCAAGCCTTTCACACAGAACTCAAGGTTCAATCCTGTCACCCAGGCTGGAGTACACTGGTACAAGCACAGCACCACTAAGGCTAGTTCTTTAACTGCTACAAACACGTCTTAAGTTTAAGAGGAGTCAAAGCCATGTGGTAAGGAGTCTGAGTCGTACCAGAAGGCACGGCTGCAAGTGAGAACCACACGAGCTCAGGAGGGAAGCGAGGAAGACGCAGGCATTCTCCCATGGAACTGATCTGATGTTCCTCCCAACGGGGCCTCCGTACATTTCTACCCTGCCATTTGTGTTTTGGGAGGGGTGTGTCAACTTTCACTTATTATCTACCTGAGCTTTAAAGATACTCCCATGATGGCAATACATCAAGAAAATGGAAGGAAAAAACCTGAGCGGTCCCTTTAAACTTATCTTCATGATTCCACAGTAGAACTTGATATTAGCATTTCACAACCAGGGGAGACTATGAGAAGGAAAGTCTTTCCTCCCGACAAGAAAATACGCTGGACCACTGGGCTATCCTACACGCTATCAACATTTATGAACGTCATTTCACAACAACCAACACACAGGGCAGACAAAGATTGCCTTCTCTACCTAACGGTGGACATGTTTTGATTCTAGTCAAAATAAGAAAAATGTCACATTCCAGTCTGCCATTTGCTCCCTTCTGTTTTAGGAAAGCCCGGGGTCTGAAAGAAACTCGACTCATCTTCTCCTTGGGAACCTAACAACAGCAAGAAAGAACTTGAAATGCCAAACGGCTTCTCCAAGACGGGAGGCAACTTCGGTCCAGGAAACTCGTGAGATGAAGAACACTCTCTGCCCACCCCCTAATTTTACACCACTTTCCACATACCAATTTCACCAGCTAATTATCAAAAGGGGTGGAGAGAAAAAGAATGAATCCTTTCAATATCTGAGAGATTTTCTTTTCCCTCTTTTGTCTTTTTGTTTTTTCCCTTGGCAGAAAAAGGAAAGTTGGTTCCTAAATTTGGAAAAAAACAATTAATATCCAAAGTAGCCCCAGAAATTACATTTAAGGGATTTTAAAATATCAGAACAGATTCCTTTTCCATCTGCTGCTTAACCCTTAATTGAGCCTCTCTGCAAAGAAAAGAAAATTGAACGTGGCTCCATCCCTACTGCTGCCTTTGTCTAGTTCTTTAGGCTACAGGATTTATCCAAAGATGGCAAAACCAGTATACACATGTGCAGTCCCTCATGTGCCTCCAGCAGTGTGCCGAGACTCCTCCGTAGAGAGATGGGTCAGTATCCCCTCACTTTTGCCTTGGTGGACCTAAGGCATGTGGCTGAAGTGACAGCCCATGACACAGATCACGGCCTCGACCCAGCTCTGTTTTGCTTGCTTGCTTGCTCTGTGCTGCCCAGCCACTGTGCGTGAGGGGCCCATACCATCTGGGAGGCCACACGTGGGTGCCCTGGTCAACAACCCACTAACTGGTGCTGGCCACCAGACGAGAAATTGAAGCAGCCCATACTAACAACACCCCATGCTCGCGTCTTCCAGTTGAGACCCTAGACTCACGGACCAGATAAAAGTCATCTCCTCTGAGTGGTCTGAATTCCTGCCCCCTGAAAAGGATGACAAATGATTACTGTTGTTTCAGCCACTGAGTTTCAGAGCCCTGCAGTTTGTGGTGAGAGACAAGGAAAGCCATGCTCTCTGCCCTGCCCTTCTTCCCCTCGCCAGCAGGGGTCAGAGCAAACACCAGCGGCAGGGCCCGGTCCGTGCTCCCAGCACAGTCCAGACACGCAGCTCTAACAGCAATCCAAGCTCTGGAGCCCACTTGCCACCAAGGCCTGGGCTCCACGGCTGCAGTCTGTGCCCTGATGGGACCAGACCAACGGAGATCAGCAAACCAGGAAGGTGAGCAGTCCAAGTGCCCCTACGGATGCACCACGTGCCGAGGGCAGGCCCAGGGGCCAAGTGGCCCAGCGACGCGAGTGCATAGGGTGTGAGCACCTGCCTGCAAAGACCCCAACAACTCCAAATTCCCATCAGCCAGACTCTGCCTGTTTAGAGCCTTTCAGGTCCAAAACCGAAAAGCAGCCATGACCAGAACAGGTGCCTCGACGTTAACTGGGGAGTGTGAAGCCAGAGCGTATATGCTCTAAGGGCACTCAAGCTGGAGACTGCCGCTCGCCTTTCTTACCACCACTAAACATGCTGATGTTCCAGCTGATCTCTCGCCTCCTTTGAGACTGAGAGTACAACTGAAACAACCTGGTTTACCTGCAACATCGAATTCCTGGGCCTGCGGAGCTGACGGCCTGCCTTCCAGGAGATTCTCTATGTCAATGGCACCCTGGGGCCTTGTGCCTGGTCACTTGCTAGCCAGCCTCATGTGTTAACAGCTCCTGCCTGTGTGCCGGGCACACATCCTGCACCATCAAGTGGCAGGTATTGGCCAGCGTCCTGCACCATCGCGTGGCGGGTAAGTGACAGGCAAGGCTTAATATCAGACTGGCTAGATTCAAATCCCAGCTCTGTCATTAATTAGATGTGTAACCCTGGTTTCTTAACCTCTCTGTGCCCATTTCATCTGAAGTAAAATGGGAACTAACCACAAAACCCAGCTCAGCGGACTATGAGGTGGACCCTCAGGACTATGGGTGATGCCTAAGTTCTGAATCGATTATCAGCATTAAAATTATTCTACATATTTAATAAATATAAAATTAAAGTGTTTAACATCTGCCATATGGAAGACATCAACCACTTCTTGTTAGATACCCACTAACTTCACCTGTCCAAAAACATGACCAGTCCCCTAAGCCCGGCCTCATTGTTCGTCTCCAACTCCATGCCGTGCCTCTGGCCCTCAGCCCATCTCCCCGAGTGCATCAATCAACCTGCTCTTTCCATCCACCCACTACACCATTTTCCTTTCTAAAAACTCTTATTACCGCCATGCTGAAAACCTCTGCTGTGCCCAGAGGTTTTCAGCGAGACCCGCCTGCCTCAGCCTCCCTAAAGGGTATCCCGTCCAGATCCCCCAGGTGAGGTGGGCAGAGGTGCAGTCCAGCTGGTTCCAAGGACAATTCTTCTGGCCACATCCACCCGGACTCAGGCTTCTGACTGTCCCTTCTTTCTGAAAGATGCCCTACCCCCGCCCGCACATGTTCACCCTCCTCAGCTAGCTCTGAAGTCAGCTCTTGCCCAGGCTTCTTCCTTGGTGCTGCCACGTCTGGCAACAGCAGACACTGCACACTGGAGTGTGGCAGCTTCACCAGGGCGGGAGCAAGCGCCTGGGCGCTGCCCACTGCCATCCAGCACACATACAATGCAACGTGCTCCCGACCAGTGCACAGATCACCTAATTCCTTCCCACACATGTAAGATGCCAATGTCTAAAAGAGAGTTTTCTCACTTTCTACGGTTTTAAAAACTCCTTTCTAAGTAAAAAGAAAAAGTTGACTGAAAAACACCATCTAAGGCCAGGCACGGTGGCTCACACCTGTTAATTCCGGCACTTTGGGAGGCCATGGCAGGTGGACGACCTGAGGTCAGAAGTTTGGGACCAGCTTGGCCAACATGGTGAAACCCCATCTCTACTAAAAATACAAAAACTAGCCAGGCATGGTGGTGGACGCCTGTAATTCCAGCTACTCAGGAGGCTGAGGCAGGAGAATCGCTTGAACCCGAGACGTGGAGGTTGCAGTGAGCTGAGATCAAGCCACTACACTCTAGTCTGGGCAACAGAGTGAGACTCCATCTCAAGAAAAGAAAAAGAAAAAACAAAAGAAAAGAAAAACGAGAAGAAAAGCACCATCTAGCAACAACACATCATTTGAACTATCCAAAGGTGCGTGTAAGTGTTCTTCGTCAGTGCTGAGGGCAGCTCCTTCCCCAGTGCTCTTCTGGGAAGAGCATGATACTGGCTGGTGTTTTGTATGATTCTCATTTTACGCCATTTCCAAATTCTTACACATATCACCCTTCTCATTAGTTCTGCCTGTTCTGCACTTCAGAAGAATCAGGAATATCCTGTGAATTTTCAGTAAACCTCACTTCATTTATATTTCAGGGAAAGAGAACAATCTCAAAAGCTCCTGTATTAAAAGAGGAAGGGAAGGAAAAAACCAGGACAAGGTAACACGGGGACCAGTCCCTGCCCAGTGGAGACAGGGCACTTGGTGTGCGAGCGGAAGCCAAGAGCCAGGCAAATGCCCCGAGCAAGAGAGGCCACTTGACACCCACGAGAGGTTGTCATCAAAAAGATGGACCCTTACAAGTGCTGGCAAGGATGTGGAGAAGTTGGAACCCTTGCGTGCTGATAGTGAGAATGCAAAATGGTGCAGTTGCCATGGGAAACAGTATGGCAGTTCCTCAAAACATCAAAAATAGAATTAGCATATGACCTAGCAATTGAAAGCAGGATCTCAAAGCGATATGTACATGTCGTGTCCACAGCAGCATCACTTGCAATAGCCAAGGGGTGGAAGCGACCCAAGCGTCCATCAACTGATATCCACTCACGGATAAAGAAAACGCAGTCCATCCTCACAGAAGAACACTACAGCCAAGCGTGGTGGCTCACGCCCATCATCTCAGCACTTTGGGAGGCTGGGGCGGGTGGATCACTTGAGCTCAGAAATTTGACCAGCCTGGGCAACACAGAGAAAACCTGTCTCTGCAAAAGTATATATACATAAAATTCAGCCTCAAAAAGGAAGGAAATTCAGACACATCCCACAACATAGATGAACCTCAAGGACATGATGCTATGAAAAACGAGCCAGGCACAAAAAGATTAGTACAGTATAGTCCACTTATATGAGGTCCCTAGATAGTCCAAGTCAGAGACAGGAAGCGGAAAGGTGGGTGTCAAGGGCTGAGGGGAGGGAGGAATGGACACGGCATTTAATGGAGACAGAGTTTCAGCAGGAAATGATGAAAAAGTTCTGGAGCTGGATGGTAGCAACAGAGGTACAATGTGAATAAACTTAACAGTTCTGAGCTATACACTTTAAAGTGGTTAAGATGCTGAATTTCATGTGATGTATATTTTGTCACAATTTTAAAACATGTTTAAATGAGACCTCTCTGTGTGACCCAGCACCTTAACTTCATGGTGCTTATCTAGAAAAACTCTCGGACATGTACATGTGGAAGAATATACTATGCTGTTTAAACCAACAATGCAATTTGTAACAGCAACACGAACACGTGATCATCACAATGACCAGCAATATGGGAATGTTTAAAGGAGAGGGCCGGGCATGGTGGCTCATGCCTGTAATCCCAGCACTTTGGGAGGCCGAGGCAGGTGGATCACACAGTCAAGAGTTTGAGACCAGCCTGGCCAACATGGTGAAATCCCATCTCTACTAAAAATACAAAAATTAGCTGGGTGTGGTGGCGGGCGCCTGTAGTCCCAGCTACTGGGGAGGCTGAGACAACAGAATTGCTTGAACCCAGGAGGTAGAGGTCGCAGTGAGCCGAGATCATGCTACTGCACTCCAGCCTGAGCAACAGAGCAAGAGTCCATCTCAAAAAATTAAATTAAAGAGAAACACCGAATATTATATTCTTCAATACCTAGTATATAACTTTTTTTTTTTTTGAGACAGGGTCTCACTCTGTCACCCAGGCTGGAGTGCAGTGGGACAATGACAGCTCACTGCAGTCTTGAACTCCTGGGCTCAAGCGATCTTCCCACCTCAGCCTCTCAAAGTGCTGGGATGCCAGCGTGAGGAACTGCTCTCAGCCTCCCAGTGTGTAATTATTATGCAACACTTATAAAGTAGATCTCTATGTACTGACATGGAAAGAGCTCTATGAAATACTGTGAAATAAAAAAGCAAATACGCAAGAGTCAGTTACCCTGCATCCCTCACTTCCAAATTCTACATGACGTCCATCGACAAATCCAGTCTCCACCTTTAGAATACATGAGAAATCTCATCACTTCTCACACCAGTAACACTGCCATCTAATCTCTTGCTCAGTTTCCCCACGTCCCCTTGAGTCTTCACACAGTAATCCCATTAAAATTTAAGTCATATCATCACCATTCCTCTGTTTAAAACATTATAATGGCTTCCCATCTTGCTCAGAATAAAAGCCATGCTCTTTCCAAGAGCCTGGACGTGCACTGCTTCTGTTCACCAGGACTGACCAGAGCTCCTCAGGCTCATCTCCAAGCGTCTATTCCACGCCAGGCACAGCAGCCAATGTGGTGGGCACCTGCCCAGGATCTGGCCCTCACAACTGCAGTCATTCCCACCTGCAGCCCCTCCCTCCCAGATGTCTATGCAGCTCATCTCTCTCACCCTCCTCAGCTCACTATTCACACGTCAAACAATAATCACAGGTACCCAAAAAATGTACATCTGTTATGTGTCCATGTTTTTCTTTTCTTTTTTATTTTCCAGAGTCTCACTCTTGTTGCCCAGGCTGCAGTGCAGTGGCACAATCTCAGCTCACTGCAACCTCCTCCTCCCAGGTTCCAGCGACTCTCCTGCATCAGCCTCCTGAGCAGCTGGAATTACAGGTGCGCACCACTAAGCCCAACTAGTTTTTGTATTTTTAGTAGGGATGGGGTTTCACCATATTGGTCAGGCTTGTCTCGAATTCCTGACCTCATGATCCGCCCACCTTGGCCTCCCAAAGTGCTGGGCCTACAGGCGTGAGTCACCGCACCCGGCTGTGTCAATACATTGAGTACAATTTCATTATGTTAAAAAGTACATACAGAAACAATAGCACACAGCTCAACTATATATGTACATGCACAAAAACACTCCAGAAGGACACATACCAAACTCACAATACAACGTATTTCTAGGGAGGAGCTAGAAATCTGGCAGTTGGATCCAGTGACCAAAGGAAAGTGCAGCTTTATTTGTAATGTCTGATTTTTTTCCACAATAAGATTATAAATACAGGTTTATTTTGTAATTGAAAATAAAGTCCTTTCTACTTTAAAGAGGAAAATGGGGAACAAACTGTCACTCCCGCAGAAGCACACCCCTCCCGTCAGGACACTCACTTCCTTTTGTACAAAGACATCCACGATAGCAGATGGGAGCGCGGAAGAAGCCGCCACAGCCATCCTGGATGTGACCAGTTCACTCAGGACAGACTCAGTGGCCAACAGAGACCTTTACACACCTCCTGTCCTCCAGTGACATGACATCAACCAAGGAGAACGCAGAAGCAAACTCCTCATCGTGACAAATACAAATGTGTGCAGAGCATACACAAAACTCACAGCTAAGTGAGGGCGATCAAATGGATAGCGGGTGGACAATCTGTTAAAATTGTATTTTCTAAGTATTTCCATAATATTATAAAACTATATATCCCTTTTAAAAACCTCATTGACACAGCACAAATGCTCTACATTGATATTTCCCTTCACAATAAAGCAGATATGTTTATTCTTCCCAGATGGTCATTTCAGGAGCCTCCAGCAAGCATAGGCATCAGCGTGGCCTCCATGTGCTCTGAGCAGGAGGGGTGCAGTGCTGGCAGCCGGCCACAGCTCAGTATGGGACAAAAGAGTCGAGCAGGGTGGCAAGGTATGAGATCAACACACAAAAATGAGCCGTATTTATATAAACTACCAATGAAGAATATAAAAATGACATTTCAAGAACAGTTCCAGGCCAGGCGCATGCCATGTAATCCCTGTAATCCCAGCACTTTGCAAGGCCGAGGCAGGCAGAATACTTGAGATTGGGAGTTTGAAATCAGCCTGGCCAACATGGTGAAACCTCGTCTCTACTAAAAATACAAAAATTAGCTGGGTGTGGTGGCAGGCACCTGTAATCCCAGCTAGTCTGGAGGCTGAGGCAGGAGAATCGCTTGAACCCGGGAGGCAGAGGTTGCAGTGAGCCAAAGTCATGCCACTGCACTCCAGCCTGGGAAACAGAGCAAGACTCCATCTAAAAAAAAAAAAAAAAATCCAAACCAAAAATAATACTAAAGGAATAAATTTAACAAAAAAAGTTCAAGCTTGTACAATGAAACTACAAAACACTGTTGAAAGAAATTAAAGAAGTTTAAATGGAACGGCAAGACACGCCATGTCGAAGGACCAGAGCACACTGTGAAGACTGATGCATCCGCACCTGACTCTGTCCTTTCAGGCTCTGCTGTAACAAGCTACCTTAACGTGGCTGGTACAGACCCAACAGAAATTTATTTTTTCAAGTTCTGGAGACTCAGAAATCCAAAATCAAGGCACTGGCAAATTCAGTGTGCGGCCAGGCTGCCGTTTCCAGGATCAAAGCCTGCCATGTTCTTGCTGTGTCCTCATGGGATGGGAAGGAGTCTCTCCCAAGCCTCTTTTCCAAGGCAGTAATCCCTTTCATGAGAACTCTGCCTCACGACATAAGCACCCCCCAAAAGCCTCCCCTGCTAACACTAACAGCTTGATCAGGCAGCATCTTCACATATTAATTTGGGGGGGAACACAAATATTCAGGAAACAGACTACTAAAACTGACCCACTGCAGCCCCCAGTAAACTCTCAACTAGCTTTGCTGTTGTTTCTGTTGCGGAAAATGATAAGCTGATTCTAAAATGCGTGAGGAAATTCAGAGTCAAGAGAGCCAAAACAACCTGGAAAAAGAAGAACAGAGCTGGAGGACTCACACTTCCCCATTTCAAAACTTAACACACACGCAATAATCAGAACAGTGTGTTACTGGCAAAAAGTCAGACATATATATCAATGGAATTGAACTGTGAGCCTAAAGATAAGCCCTTACCTTTATGATATATTGATATTCGACAAGAATAGACCAGGAATTTGATAAGGAAGACTTTTCAATGGTGAAACAATGTCTCCAACTATGTTGCTGGGGCAACTGGATTTCCACATGCAAAAGAATGAAGTTGGACCCCTACCTCACGCTGTATAAAAATGGAAAAATGGACTCGGCTGGGCACAGTGGCTTACGCCTCTAATCCCAGCACTCTTGAAAGCCAAACAGATTGAGTCCAGGAGTTCCAAACCAGCATGGGCAACGTGGCAAACCCTGAGTCTCTGTACAAAAAATACAAAAACTAGCCGGGGGTGGAGGTGCACACCTGTGATCCCAGCTACTCATGAGGCTGAGGTGAAAGGAACACTTGAACCCCAGAGGTTGGGGCTGCAGTGAGCCATGATTGTACCACTGCACTCCAGACTGGGTGACAGAGCAAGACCCTGTCTCAAAAAAATTTTTAATTAAATTTTAAAGACTGCCTCAAAATAGATCAAAAACAAACATGAGATAAAACTACAAAACTCTTACAAGAAAACACAAGGGTAATCTTTGTAAGGCCGGTTGCCTCGCTGGGAGCTCGGACATGCCCATTTTTCCCAGCGTCTGGGAATTATGTCGCCACTCTGCAATCAACATGTAACTCCTCCACATAGCCTCCCCAACACCCACCCCTGAAGGAAACTCCGCACCTGACACCTAGCCCACCGCTGAAAACCCCCGCCCAAAAATTTTCGAAAAGCCCCGACAAACCTTGCCCAATAGCACTTTCCTGCCCAATAGCACTTTCTTGCCCGATAACACTTTCTTGCCTAACAGCACTCCCTTGCCTGATAAGCACTTTGCCCCATCATTTTTCCCCAAGGCTGCCCGCTCACCAAAAATCCTGCCTGCCCACTAGTAGTAGCTTGCCTCCTCCACGTCCTGTGTTCCAATATCCAATCAAGTGCCTTATGCTTTGCCTCCTCAGTTCCCAATTAAATGCCTTCACTCCCTATAAAACCCCTTGCCCTAAAAAGTTAGGCGCGACTTCTCTGGCCCCCTCCCGGACCATAGAACCTCGCCCAGTAGCTGAATAAATTGATTTTTCATTTTCTTATACTGGTCTCAGTTTCCTCATTTTAAACTCGGCAATAACCCTTACAATCTTCACAACCTTGAGTTAGGCAACAGTTTCTTAAATTATGACACCAAAAGCACGAGACACCAAAGGAAAAAAACAGATAAACTGGATGTCATCAAAACTGAAAACATCTGTGCTGCAAAGGACACCATCAGGAAATAAAAACACAACTTAAGGAATGAGAGAAAGTATTTACAAATCATGTATCTGGTAAGGGTCCCGTATCTGGAAAATATAAAGAACTCTTACAAGCCAGTGGCAAACACATGTAATCCCAGCTACTCAGGAGACTGAACTGTGAGACCACCTGAGTCCAGGGACTGGAGACCAGACTGGGCAACACAGTGAAATCCCATGACTGACTGACTAACTAAATAAATACTCTTACAACGCAATAAAAAGACAAATTTTAAAAGGGGCCAAAGATCTGAATAAATATTTCTCCAAAGATATGCAAACAGCCAATAAATACATGAAAAGATGCTCAACATAATTCATTATTCATTACAGAAATGCAAGTCAAAACCACAAAGACATACCATGTCACTCCCACTAGGATAGCTACAATCAACAAAATGAACGGTAAAAAGGGTTGGTGAGGAGTACAGAAATCTGAGCCCTCATGCATTGCTAGTGGAATACAAAATGATGCAGCTACCACGGAAAACAGTTTGTCAGTTTGACCTCAGGAAGTTAAACACAGAATTATCACAAGATCCAGCAATTCCACTCCTAGGTGTATACCCCAAAGAACTGAAAACAGAAACTCACATATACTTGTTCATAACAGCACTATTCACAACAGCCAGAAGATAGGAAAAAATTCGTGCCCATTAACAGATGAATGGATGAACAAGACACAGTGTATCCAGGAATGAAGTTCTGATACATGCTACAGCCTGGATGAATCTTGCAAACCCTACGCTACATGACATAAGCCAGACACAAAAGGAAAAATACTGTATAATTCCACTTACATGAAATACCGGGTTTAAGCAAATTCAGAAACAAAAAAGTCTATTAGGGGTTACCAGGGGCTAGGAAGATGAAGATAAGAGAAATTACTGTTTAATGGATACAGAGTTTCGCTTGGGGTGATGAAAACATCTTGGAAACAATGATGATGGCTACAATGGTTGCTATACAACACTGTGAAGGTACTTAATGCCACTTAATAGCACACTTAGAAATGGTTAAAGCAGTAAAATTTATGTTAAGCAAATTTTATCAGAATAAAAAAACCAGCAAGGGGGGGAAAAGCTTTAGAGGTATACAAACAAATCTTATCGATGCAATCATAAACTTCTTTAATTTCTGGCTATGAAACCAATGCAATTATTAGAAAGGACTCCTTTAAAAGGAGTCATATAATGTATACGTGGCTGGGTGAAGTGGCTCATGCCTGTAATCCCAGCACTTTGGGAGGCCGAGAGGGGTAAATCGCCTGAGTTCAGGAGTTCGAGAGCAGCCTGGGCAACATGACAAAACCGTTTTTACCAAAAATACAAAAAGTTAGCCAGGCCTAGTGGCACACACCTGTGGTCCCAGCTACTTGGGAGGCTGAGGTAGGAGGATGGCTGGAGCCTGGAAAGTGGAAGTTGCAGTAAGACAAGATCACACCACTGCACTCCAACCTGGGTGACAGAGTGAGATTGTATCTCAAAACAAAAACAACATAATAGCAACAAAAAATAATGGCTTTGTAAGAAACACAAACTAACATATTCAGGAAGGCAGGAGCATTTAGGAGGCAACTTTCAAATAGCTCAAGAAAAAGATCTTTTAGCACACTTGCAACTTTTCTATTCAGTTGAAATTATTTCAAAATAAAAACAGTTGGCCGGGCACAGTGGCTTACCCCTGTAATCCCAGCACTTTGGGTGGCCAAGGCGGGCAGATTGCTTGAGTCCAGGAGTTCAAGATCCACCTGGACAACATGGCAAAACCTCATCTCCACAGAAAATACAAAAATTAGTCAGGCGTGGTGGCATGCTCCTGTAGTCCCAGCTACTCAGGAGGCTGAGGTGAATCACCTGAGCCTGGGAGGTTGAGGTTGCAGTGAGCCATGACTGCACCACTGCACTAAAGCCTGGGTGACAGAGTGAGCACCTGTCTCAAAAAACAAGCAAAAAAAGAAAAAAAAAGTGATAGAAAAAAATGAAATATATACAAAACAACATTATATTGTTGATGCGTTCAAGTATATCTCTAAAAAATTCAAGGCAAAGATCCTGAAGGACATACATCAAACTCATCACGATACAAGCTGTGGAGGTGGAGAGTGAGAAGGGCGCGTAGGGACATTCTGCGTGAATGGGATTTCATTTTGAAAAGAAAAACTCGTGTCATTGTATCATTTTTTTTTTAATTTAAGGAAATTAATAGGGAAAAAATAAAGTGTAAAAACTATGCATAACCCAATTACTTTAACATTCATGTATAATCTTCCAAACACTTTTCTGTGCAAATATACTGATAGAGGTATAATTTATACATATTATATAAATGAGATACTACACATACTGTTAGGCAACCACTTTTCCCTTAACCAACATGAGCAAAAGAATCTACATCATGGCCAGTCATGGTGGCACACATGTAGTCTCAGCTACCTGGGTTTGAGTCCAGGAAGTTGAGGCTGCAGTGACCCATGATTGTGCTGCCACTGTACTCCAGCCTGGGCAACATAACAAGACCCCATCTCTATAATTAATTAATTCATATATACATACAATCATTAAATGTTTGGAAGGTTATACACGAATGTTAAAGGAGTTGGCTTATGTGCAGTTTTTACTCCCCCTACCCTTATTAATTCCTTGGAAGCATCAGCAGAAATTCTCACTACTATTTAGCCTTATTGTAGCTCCAAATAGCAGATTAGATTTTACCTCGGAGATTTTGATCTCTTTTCTACAAACGCCATTTTAACAAAGATTCAAATGAGTGTAATATATATTCTGTCTCTCGGCTTGCATTCCATAGTAACAGCTTTACTGATCTGATTTTTATAAAATCTATTAAATAAGAATCCCTGTCAAATTGGCCTAATCCATGTGACAGTAAACCTACGTAACAGAAACACAATTTTGGCCTTTATACTTTATATAACTGAAGCTAGTTGTGGAAAGAACTAGAAACTGAAAGAAAACTGGTGTTGAGGAAAGGAGACCCTTAATCCTCTTTGGCCTTCTACACTGCATCTCAAAAGGAGAAGTTAGTAGTCAGCCAGAGGAGGGACTGGCTGGTGCTGCCAGCCAGGTTAAGGATAAGACCCCTACTGCCAATCACATTCCCATCCATGGATCACGGATATGGTGTGGGGGAATTTTTCCAGAAGGCATTCTTTTTACTTAAACACGATCAAACCCCCACCTAAGTCAGGCACCCAACGCCTACTCCGTAGCCCAAGGCCCTTTCACATGTAATTAATTACTGGAGTTGTAAACCCAGGACCCTTTCACATGTAATTTCCAGAGTTGTAAGCCCAAGACCCTTTCACATGTAATTTCTAGAGTTTTAGGCCTTTAAAAGGGCCAGGATTTTCTTTGTTGCAGAGCTGGGCTGTTAGGCAACTATGCCCCATAAATCACCACTTCCTTTCCAGTTCAGTGTTGGAGAGGTTTGTTTGGCGGCCCTTCCTGCTTCAGTGTGAGAAAACACTGAGAACCCAGAGTTAAGGCCGGAGCACACATGCCCTTCTGCCTGTCAGTTCCACCTGGTACAGTGTGCGAGCATTCACTCACACATGCAGGGTGGCGCCTGCAGGCAGTGGAACCTGTTGGCAGCTGGGCAGGAGTTACCCATCGTCCTAGGGGCCCACCACTGCCTGTCTGGTAACAGAAACCATATCCTTCCCCCGCTCTCCAGCTGTGGGGCCTGCAGATCTCAGCAGAGCACTGAGCCTAACAGAGCAGCCGTCCACTTCAGGGCGTTTGATGCGACCCCAGGGAGGGTGGCACACAGAAGCAAAGCCTCTCCAAGCTCCTTGTCACGTGAGGTGACAAGTGGCCTTTTGGACAGAAGCCGGTCTAAGCTGGTTTCTGCCACCTGGTGAACAGGCCCAGGGTCACCACTCTTCCTCGAGGCATCCCAGCCCGATATTCAAGTGACTAGCAAACTGGTATGCAAGCACCTGACTCGCGCGCTAGCGTCCGGCCTCGCCAGTCTCACACAGCGGCCCCGGTGCGGTATGTGGAGCAGCTCGGGGTAGGGTCCACACAGGTGGTGCCCCGCGCACAGTGCCCCTTCTTTATATCCCCCACACTGAGGCCTCTCTGGAAGACTACATTATCTAATTTCCAACTATCTTCTGCCGTGGCTGCTAAGAAAACATAATGCAGAATCATCTCACAATGGACAAATGGTACTGATTTAAAACACTGGTATCTCACACAGAACATGAACAGTACAATCTCTACCTTTTTTAATGGACTATGTCTTCTGGTAAATCTATACATAATTTATTTCCACGCAAATTATGACCCACTTGATAATTTCTTTTTTTTTTTTTTGAGACAGAGTCTGGCTCTGTCGCCCAGGCTAGAGTGCCGTGGTACAATTTCAGCTCACTGCAACTTCTGTCTCCCAGGTTCAAGAGTTTCTCATGCCTCGGCTTCCTGAGTAGCTGAGATTACAGGCATGCACCACCAAACCCGACTAATTTTTGTATTTTTAGTAGAGACAGGGTTTCTCCATGTTGGCCAGGCTTGTCTCAAACTCCTGGCCTCAAGTGATCCACCCACCTCAACCTCCCAAAGTGCTGGGATTATGGGCGGGCATACACCAGGCACCTGGTCCCACCTGATGCTTTTAATAGCATAAACAATTTTAAAAAATCAACAGACTTTAATGTAAAAACAGGAATACAATAGGAGAGAAAGGGGCATTTCACATCAGCAGGAAGGGAGGATTATAAAACACTCACTGAGACACTGAGGCAGCTGGCTACCTACTGTGAGGAGAAGACTATCAGCACTGCAGATTGATGAGTGAAATAATCACAAAACAATAAATCATAAAAGCAGCAGGAAAAAATACTTGACAGCCCTGAAACAAGCAACGCCTGATTCTAAGCATAATACTAAGGCCACAAATCACAAAGGAAAAGCTTTACAGACTTAACTACCAAAATATGTCAAATATTTATATGGTAAAAATGAATAAACTTTAAAACACAGAAAAAAAATCCAATGTATTTGGCTAAGCACAATAGCTTTACTTACTCTTAACTCTATGAGGAAAGAACTACAAACCAGTTTTTTTTTTTTTTTGAGACGGAGTTTAGCTCTTGTTACCCAGGCTGGAGTGCAACGGCACGACAATCAACATAAAAACAGGCAAATGAATTAAACGGGCATTCCCAAATGACCAGCAGACATTTAGGAAAAAGTTAACCCCATTAGTACTCATGAATTAGTAAGAGGAGGAGGAAACACTTCCCAGCGCATTCTATGAGAACAGCTTTATACAGAAAACAAAGGAAATGAAAGAAAACTTCCCATCAGTCCTCTGACAGCCTTGGCAAACCCTAACAAAACATCAACAAATGATGCAACCACATGTAAAGAGGATGCTACACTAAGGACCACCCAAGATGGATCCCCAGGCTGCTTGACCTGAAGATCCATCGTGGCAGTCCCCCTGATCCGTGGTTTAGCTTGCCACAGTTTCAACCGCAGTTCAAAAACATTAAGTGAAAAATTCCAGAAGTAAACAACTTCTCAGGCCGGGCGCGGTGGCTCATGCCTGTAATCCCAGCACTCTGAGAGGCCGAGGCCGGCGGATCATGAGGTGGGTGGATCACAAAGTCAAGTGTTCAAGACCAGCCTGACCAACGTGGTGAAACCCCGATTCTACTCAAAATACAAAAATCAGCAGTGTGTGGTGGCGCATGCCTGTAATTCCAGCTACTCAAGAGGCTGAGGCAGAAGAACTGCTTGAAACCAGGAGGCGGAGGTTGCAGTGAGCTGAGATCATGCCACTGTACTTAAACCTGGGCAACAGAGCGAGACTCCATCTCAAAAAAATAAACAACTTCTCAGTTTTCAGCTGCACACCACTCTAAGCAGTGTGCTGAACTCTCGCACTGCCTCCTCAGTCCTGCCCAGGATGCGAGTCCTCCCTCCGTCCCCGTGTCCATGCTGCACCTGCTGCCCACCTGTCAGCCGCTGGGCAGCTGTCTCCGTTGGCGGACCGACAGGATCACAAGATGGTGACTGAGCAAAGTGCAATATGTTTTTCAGAGGACACATTCATATAACTTTTATTACAGTTAGTTAATCTCTTACTATGCCTAATTTATAAACTAAACTTTATCATCGGTATATATGTATAAGAAAAAAATCTAGCATATAGCAAGTTCAGTACTATCTGTGACTTCAGGCGTCAGCTGGGGATCTCGAAAGGTATGGCCCCAAGTGAGGGGGCTCCTGCAACACAGGAGACAGAACACTGGACAGAATGCACACAGCTGAACGCACACGGCTGCACGCAGGGCACTGACACGGGAAAGAAGCACACCGCGGTGACAATGGAGGGAGAAAAGCATTTCACAAAATTATTTCATGATGAAAAGTTCAACTTGGTAAAGGAGATCTAAGAAAATCTTTTGCTTAATAACTTATTCAGCGGTGTTATGGTTCCCCTCAATGACCAGGAAAAGCCATGGAAGGGCCGCTTGCGCAGCATTCAAACACAGTGGCGGCGGCTCTAGCCAATGTCATCAGGAGAGAAAATAACAAGAGACAAAAATGGCCTGTGATCTGACCACCAACAGTAAACATCTTAGTATATCTCTTACAGATTTTTTACATTAATGAATTATATAACATACTGGTTTTTAATCTATTTTTCCACTAAAACTGATTAACATTCTGATAAAAATTTTAAGATACACAACAGTGTTATGTTATATAGTAACAGCACAATCTACCCAACCAACTCTGTCAATTATAAATGCCACTGTGGCTAACTCTATACAGCGTTCACTAAGAATGTCCAGTGAGGCCAGGTCTGGTGGCTCATGCCTGTAATCCCAGCACTTTGGGAAGCCAAGGTAGACAGATCCCTTGAGTCTAAGAGTTCAAGACCAGCCTGGGCAACATGGCGAAACCCCTGTCTCTACGAAAAATACAAAATTAGCTAGGCATGGGGCCACTCGCCTGTAATCCCACCTACTTGGGAGGCGGAGGCGAGAGGCTCATTTGAGCCCAGTATGCAGAGGTTGCAGTGATCTGACATCATGTCACTACAGTCCAGCTTGGGTGACACAGTGACACCCTGTCTTAAAAAAAAAAAAAAAAAAGGCTAGGCATGGTGGATCACGTCTATAATCCCAGCACTATGGGAGGCTGAGGCGGGTGGATCACCTGAGGTCAGGAGTTCGAGACCAGCCTGGCCAACATGGAGAAACGCCATCTCTACTAAAAAAAACCAAAAAAAAAAAAAAAAAAAATTAGCTGGGTATGGTGGCGCATGCCTGTAATCCCAGCAACTCGAGAAGCTGAGTCAGGAGAATCGCTTGAACCCCGGAGGTTGCAGTGAGCTGAGACTGCCCCATTGCACTCCAGCCTGGGTGACAAAGCAAAACTCTGTCTCAAAAAAATAAAAATAAAGAATCTAGTCCAGTCAAAGGCTGAGTATGACGGCTCACATCCATGATCCCAGCCCTTTGAGAGGCTTAGGTGGGAGGATTGCTTGGGCCCAGGAGTTCAAGACCAGCCTGGGCAACGTAAGTGTTGCATAAGTTTGCTTTTTAGTTGAGCTAAAACCCGGTTCTTGTCACACAACTAGGAAAATTTAGGCACGCACACACTGAAGGGTGAGTAGGGCAGGGTTTTAATGGGCAAAACGGAAAAAAGAAACACTCTCAGCAAAGCGAGCCAGAGTCCTGCTAACAGGCCCCCACCTCACAAACGGAATGCCAGGGCCTCACCCAGGAAGTAGAGAAGCTCCTCCCCTGAGCCCCGTGGCCCCACCCACTCCTCGTCATCAACGCTGCGCATGCGCATACGGGCTCTGACACCCTGCAGGCAGTTTCCCTCAACTGCACAAAAGCATCTTAAGTAAACGCTCGTGGGGCAGGTGGAAATTCTCCGGGGACCCTTCTTTATCTGCCTAGGCATCTGGCTGTCTCATAAGGAGACCCTGTCTCTACAAACTTAAAAATTAGCCGGGTGTGGCGGCGCACACCTGTAGTCCCAGCTACTTGAGAAGCTAAGGCAGGAGAATCGCTTGAACCGGGGAGGTGGACGTCGCAGTGCACCGAAATAGCCCCACTGCACTCCAGCCTGGACGACAGAGCGAGGCTCCATCTCAAAAAAATAAAAATAAACTTAAAAAAATAAAAGGAACGGCCAGTCAACATCACTACTCACGCTCCCTCACACCACTCCCTCCTCCTGGCCACGAAATTCTACGCCTCCTGAATACTCCATCAAATCCCACTGCTGCCTTCTTATTTTCTGCCACATTATTCCTAAAATCGATGGTAATAGGAAGAATCTAGCAACTCATTTTTCTAATTCCAGTCTCTCCTCTCCTCAGTCTAGCATCTACTCTGCAGTTAAAATTATCTTTCTAAAATTGTGACCTTATCATAATCTTCTTTAAAAATTCACTGGCTTCGCACTGCCCATGGAATCAAGTTCACACTTCATGACAAGGCACAGAAGGAGCTTCAGCTATCTAGGCCAGGCGTTCGGCCCCCGGGCCAAATCCAGCCCCGTCTGCTTTCTTACTTCCCACAAGCTAAGAATGCATTTTTTTTTTTTAAATTTTAAGTTGTAAAAATAAAAAGGAAAATGCATCAGAGACCTTACGTGGCCCACACCCCACACACCTGGTCCTTTACAGAACTCTGCAGATTTCTAACCTAGCCTGATGATTTTCAGGTCCAGGAATGGCCTGTCAAAAATCCTAGGTGCCAGTCGCACTGAGCTACTTAAGATTCCAGCAGCAGTGTAGCCCAGACCATCAGCCCTTCCCCTGTGTCCCGCGACTCTCCAACTGTGCAGCGAGCTTTGGGGGCTCAAGTGGCCTTGCAGCTCATTATGGGCTCTGTGATGACCCACACAGGCCTGCCTCCCACTTACAAAGGGAGCTCCTGTTCGCTTTTGTAACCCCAGAACCTAGCATGGGCACAAAACACGTACTCTACAACTACTGGAAGAATATACTTTAAGATGATGATTAAATACTAATGGCGGGTCTCACACAGCAAGACTTGAGTCGGCAATCACAGGCAGACTGCACGAGGCAAGGTACAGGAGGCGCCACAGCGACCTGGACTTGCTCTTCAAGGCTGGACAGGAGCACAAAGAAAGAGCGCTGGAGCTGAGAGTCGGGGCATCTGGGGACACTGGCCAACAGTGAGATTCTCCATCAGCCTGCAGTGTGGGAGAGCCAGAACAGGGGATGGAATTCTCAGAGATTTTACTGTAGGTTTTAATTTATATCATGTTGGTGTCCTTTGATAGATGCCAGGAAAGAGCAGAATCCTGTTAAATGTCTTTCAGCACCTGAAATTTGGTCTCAGAACAGGGCTCGATGGAGAGGTTGGCCCTCAAGAAGCCCTGGCGTAGGTGGGTCACACTGTAGCCCCCAGCCCCTTCACAGCCTCGTAAATGGCAGCATGGGTTATGGTGCTGGCTAAGCTCACTGTGCTCCAGGCCTCGTAAACAACATGTGTGTGACGGTGCTGGTGGTCCTCTAAGCTCACTGTGCTCTAGGCCCTGTGAGGAACGAGCTGGTGTTTTAGAAAGTCTCCCTGCCCACCGCGGATCTCTCCACTAACTATGTTTCAGAGTGTGAGAAAAGCAGCTTTAGCTGGTCAGCACCTGTCTCAGCCTCCTGGGCTCAATTCCAAGACAACAGATTGTCCTGCCCCCATCAAGGCCTCAGCCCCGGCTCCTGAGAACAATGCAGTCCCTAGGAGGGACCCACAGACTCCCAGATCCTCCTAGTATTGGCTCCTGGAGGCTAAGTAATAGGTGAACTCATACAGATGCTATTTTTCAGTGGTACTATGTTCATAGCAATTTTGTCATTTTCTGTCTTTTCAATTCATACATACTTTCACACAATTATCATCATAAAAACAGGGGCCTTAATATTTTTATTTTCTTTCTTTTTTTCTTTTTTGAGACAGAATCTTGCCCTATCTCCCAGGCTGGAATGCAGTGGCCCAATCTCGGCTCACTGCAACCTCTACCTCCTGGGTTCAAGCTAGTCCCCTGCATCAGTCTCCTGAGTAGTGGGTATCACAGGTGCACACCACCACACCCAGCTAATTTTTCTATTTTTCGTAGAGGTGGGGTTTCACCATGTTGGTCAGGCTGGTGTTGAACTCCTGACCTTGTGATCTGCCCACCTGGGTCTGCCAAAGTGCTGGGATTACAGGCATGAGCCACTGTGCCTGGCCTAAAATTTTTCTAATGTGAGAAAAAAAGTTTTGAAGACACTGAAGAACCCTGGCAGTCCCCGCAAGAGCCTCCCTGAGAGGAGGGCCAGTGCTAGGCAGAGCAGCAGCACAGTTTCACCAGGAGGTGTCTGGTGTAGAGCACAGGCTGGGCGTGGGTCTAAGGGAGGGATGCAGACATGACCTCCACACACTCCCTGGTGCATTCTCAGGGCCAGAGCTTCATGCTGCCTTCAGCTCAGCCTGCAAGGACAGTGCAGCTGGACACGGCTCCCCCACCTCCCAGGACACCCATCTCCTCTTCTGAACAACATGGGACATAAAAATAAGGCTGTATAGAATTTACACACCACGATAAAAGAGAAGTCTATTTCTTTTTTCAGATTAGAAGAGCAATTTGAGCAACAGTCCTATCAGAAATACAACAAAGAGAAAAGCAGCCGTCGAGAGTGGTAAGAGACCAGGCACCTAGGTAAGGGGTGCTCAACCTGCTGGGCGGTTTTTACACACTCTAGAGTGTCATTCTAAGATGAGACCACCCTGATGCGAAAGAAAGGTAAGGTTCTTTGCTAATCACTTCATAGCAGAATCATCTTAAACTGTCAAAAAAGCAACCCATATAAAACTGTGTTCTCAAGCTACATCCTGTACGGCGTCAGCCTTCAGACTTGGAACAAAGGCACCACCTTGTGGTTAGAAGAGTAAATGCAGGCTACATGCAGAAAACCACGAGACATTAACATTAATAAATTCTCTGCAATCAAAAAGGTTCCTGGTAGAAGACCACATTCCTACTCATGTCAGAGACCTTTTTTTAAATCCACAACACTGCTCTGTAATATGACTGAGAGAGCATAGGAAAACAAATACACATTCATAGCTGAATTTCATTCAGTATCTCCACGATGATAAAAAGACAGTAAAACCTAAGGAGTTGACTGTTTTGAAGCATGTGACACAAAAATGTTAAACTTATCTCCAATCAGAATGTAAGCTCTATGAGAAACAGAAATTGTTTGTTTGGTTCATTACGGTACTGTGCCTGGCACTTCGGTTTATGATAAAACAGCAATTCTCAAACTTTTCGTTCTCAGAACCACACCACACTCTAAACAGCACTGATCACTCCAAAGAGATTTTGTTCACATGAGCTATCAGAATGGTACTAAGTTAGTTTTACCATGTCCAAACTGAAAAATTTTTAAGTTATCACTTCCTTTACAAATAACAATAAACCCATTACATGTTAATATAGGATACTTTATGAAAATGAACTATTCTTAAGAAAAGACAAAATGATATGGTTTTGCATCTGTGCAAATATTTTTTTCAGTTTAGCAAACCAGAAGTCCATGTGCCCGCACACTCCATCTATGGCAGGATCACACAACTCGTGCCTGACACTCAGCACAGAATGAGAGTGAAAAGGTACATAAAGTCTTACATTTGTATGTAGCTCAAACCCTGGAAGACTCCTGAGGCCTCTGCACTGTCGTGTCTCCTGGACAGAAAGTGCTGGAGGAGGTTCACTGAGTGAAGGGAGAAGGGGCGTAGAACACAAGGACCCAGGGGACGGCCTCTGCACAGCCGCGGTTGGGGGCAAGGCCTGGCCACAGCACTGCAGAGTTGGGTCCTTATTTCATAACGATTCCAAGTATAGGACTCAGGTCCAGGCACGGTGCTTGATGCCTGTGATCCCAGCACTTTGGGAGGCCAAGGCTGGTGGGAAGCTTGAGCTCAGGAGTTTAAGACCAGCCTGGGCAATACAGCAAAATCCCATCTCTGTAAAACATACCAAAAACAGCTGTGCATGGTGGTGCACGCCTGTAGTCCCAGCTACTCAAGAGGCTGAGGTGGAAGAATAGCCTGAGCCTGAGAGGCAGAGGTTGCAGTGAGCCAAGATTGTGCAACTGTACCCCAGCTGGGCAACCGAGCAAAACTCTTGTCTCCAAAAAAAAAAAAGAAAGAAAGAAAAGGATTCAACTCTTTGGGTCTCTGGGTGGCTTCGTTTTGACATTGTGACAGGGCATTATCTAACTTCAGGGTCGTCTTCCCTTCAGTTTTTTACTATATATATATATATATATTTTTTTTTTTTTTTTTTTTTTTTGAGACAGAGTCTCACTCCATCACCAGGTGCCAGGCTGGAGTGCAGCCGTGGGACCTCGGCTCACTGCAACCTCCGCCGCCCGGGTTCAAGCAATTCTCCTGCCTCAGCCTCCCAAGTAGCTGGGACTACAGGCGTGCGCCACCACGCCCAGCTAATTTTTTTGTATTTTTAGTAGAGACGGGGTTTCACCATGTTGACCAGGATAGTCTCGATCTCTTGACCTCGTGATCCACCCGCCTAGGCCTCCCAAAGTGCTGGGATTACAGGCGTGAGCCACCGCACCCGGCCTACTATATATTTTTAAAGTGATAAGCACTACTCATATGAATTAAGTTAAATATAAATGAAGGTTTCCATTAATTTTTTTCTAACAGTAAAGCTAATACATGCTCTCTGTAAAGAAAACTCTACTATATTCCAAAAAATACAAATCACTGGCAATCCCACAATTCAGAAATAACCAAGTTAACTTTCTGTATATTTCCTTCTGCTTTTTTCTTACACTGAATGAAAAAATTTAAGAATTTTGGCTCACTTATTAGCTATGAAAGAGCTAACAGAGTAATTATACAGGAAAACAGTAACTATAGGCAAGATACCCTTACTCATCCATAAGTCAAGCACACTGTAGCCCTGGAAGGGTTCTGAGTTCCCACACATCTCACGGCCAGGCCGGGACAGCCTCTGTTACGTTCAGCCATGTGCACAGCAGCTTACCCTGGAACAAGAGGCACGCAACAGTGGATGACAAAGCCAGGCCAAGACCCAGAGGCCGCAGGAGGTAGGGCGGCAGTAAACAGAAAAGGTAGCCCACACTCTGAGGAAGTCCTCCCAGAACGAAGACGGGCAAAGGCAAGGTGAAGGAGGATAGACAGGTGCCTCCTCCTTCCCCTGGACACAGCCCCCAGGAGAGCACCAAGACTGCTAGACCCCAGGGAAGACGCACAAGGACAGGCAGACAGGCGAGTACGAACTGGAGCCAGGAGGCACAAGGCCTCAGTGAGGACAGACTGGTTCCCTGGGCTGCTGTGCTGCAGGCCCACCCCCAGGACAGGTGGCCAGGGAAACCAGCCAGAAAAGGGAGGCGCAGGTGGGAGACTGAGAGGAAGTCAGAAGGCAGAAGCACCTGCAGGAAGGGCAAAGAGGAGGGAGGCAGATGGGAAGCCACGAAGGGAGCAGGACAGAACATGGAGCTCACACGTGGACGCACGACACTGGAGTCAGAGGCTGCGCTGCACCCAGCACTGGGGTGAGGTGGCAAGGATAGCAAGGCCCAAGGACTGAGTGAGGACACTTCTAGGTCAGGACAGGAGACGGGACCAGCCAAGGCAGGAAGGCTACCACCAGGAGGGCCCTCCAGTGACCTGACAGAGAAGGCCTTAACCAGGATGCTTCTGTTTGCCTTGGGGGTGAAGTTGTGAGGTCTAAGGATCTAAGGGAGAACAGGGAAAGATGCACACACCATGAACAAACAAATCTTTGGAGGAGTTTGGTGCAAAGAAGGGGCATAGAACTGACGTGAAGCTGGTGGGAAGCAGGATCAAGAAAAGCTTCTTCAGGCCGGGTGCAGTGGCTCACACCTGTAATCCCAACACTTTGAGAGGCCGACGCAGGTAGATCACTTGAAGTCAAGAGTTCGAGACTAGCCTGGCCAACAAGGTGAAACCGCATCTCCACTAAAAATACAAAAACATTAGCTGGGCATGGTGGTGCACACCTGTAATCCCAGCTACTGGGGGAGGCTGAGGCAGGAAAATCTCTTGAACCCGGGAGGCAGAGGTTGCAGAGAGCCAAGATCGTGCCACTGTACTCCAGCTCCAAAAAAAAAGAAAAAGTGAGAAAGAGAGAGAGAGACAGAGAGAAAGAAAGAAAGAAAAAAGAAAAGCTTTTTGGGCCAAGCATCATGGCTCACACCTTAATACCAAGCATTTTGAGAGGCCCAGATGGGAGGATCACTTAAGGCTGGAAGTTCAAGAACAGCCTGGACAACATAAGGAGATCCTGCCTTTTTTTTTTTTTTTTTAAAGGAAAAAGAGAGAGAGGAAAAAAAAAAAGTAAAGCTCTTTTTACATGGGGACACAGCAAGTCTCTGTGCTAAAGGCAATGAATGCTCCAGAGAGAGCAAAAAGTAAAGGTGGGGAAAGGGCAGGGTGGGGTGGAGGGCAGGAGTAGGGCGGGGTGGGGGGACAGGGAAGAGTTGATGGAGCAGCTGGGGCCCTGGGGCAGGCGGTGGGCCAAGTGGGTGAGTGCATGGGCTGGTGGGGAACATCTTTCCAGGGGTCTGCAGTCTGATGGTGGAGCAGGAGGTCAGGACACAGCAAGCAGCGAGCACTCAGGGTGCAAGAGGGAAGACGAGATATGAAGGACATCAAGAACCTACTTCTCAGTTAGGCGCGGTGGCTCACTCCTGTAATCCCAGCACTTTGGGAGGCCAAGGCGGGCAGATCACCTGAGGTCAGGAGTTCGAGACCAGCCTGGCCAACATGGCGAAACCCCCGTCTCTACTAAAGATATAAAAATTAGCTGGGCGTGGTGGTGGGCACCTGTAATCCCAGCTACTGGGGAGGCTGAGACAGGAGAATCGCTTGAACTGGGAAGGCAGAGATTGCAATAAACTGAGAACGCACCATTGCGCTCCAGCAGCCTGGGCAACAAGAAGGAAACTATATCTCAAAAAAAAAAAAGAACCTACTTCTTGGCTGGGCATGGGGGCTCATGCCTGTAATCCCAACACTTTGGGAGGCAGAGGCAGGTGGACTGCTTGAGGCCAGGAGTTCAAGAGCAGCCTGGGCAACATAGCAAGATCCTGTCTCTAATTAAATAAAAAAATAAAAGAACAGCCTCATCTTACCACGCTGCTCCTGCCACAGCATCCCCTGCTTTGGCTGCTGCTCAGCCTCTCAGCTGATCTCCCTGACGTCACCTCCCAGAGGACGGCAGCCGGAGGCATCACAGAACCACCACCCTGCCTGGGGCTTGTTACCTGCTCAGCCCTGTCCAACAGCGAGCCTGCAGCCATCCACTCCTCTTCAGAGCCTCTGCCCTGGCTTTAATCTCGCCCCAGAATTCACCCCTCACCTCCTTTAAGTCACTAGCAAATATCACCTCCACATAAGCAACAACGAACATAAATAAATAAATTGGACTTCCATCCAAACTAAAGACTTTTATGCTTCATTATCAAAAAAATGAAAAGACAACTCACAAAATGGGGGAAAAAACTGCAAATCACACATCTGATAAGGGACTTGTATCTATAATACAAAAAGAACTCTTACAACAATTTCAAAATTTTTTTATTAGGCAAAAGATCTGAATTGACATTTTTCCGAAGAACACATACGTGTGGCCAAAAAGCACAGGAGAAGACACCCAGCACCTCTAACCATCTGGGAAATGCAAACCAAAGCCATGACAAGGACGATGGTGAAGGCTCACGCCTATAATCACAACACCCCGGGAGGCCAAGGTGGGCAGATCATTTGAGGCCGGATGCAGTGGCTCACACCTGTAATCCCGGCACTTTCGGAGGCTGAGGCGGGCGGATCACCTGAGGTAAGGAGTTGGAGACCAGCCTGACCAATATGGAGAAACCCCGTCTCAACTAAAAATACAAAATTAGCCAGGTGTAGTGGCGCATGCCTGTAATCCCAGCTACTCGGGAGGCTGAGGCAGGAGAATCGCTTGAACTCAAGAGGTGGAGGTTATAGTAAGCCGAGATTGCACCACTGCACTCCATTCTGGGTGACAGAGTGAGACTCCAACTCAAAGAAAAACTAAAAGTAAAAGCCAGTGAGGCCCACTCCACACCCCACCCACTAGAATGGCCATAATCACAAAGATGGACAACAGCAGGTGTTATAGAGGATGTGGAGAAACTGGAACCTTTGTGCAGTGCTGATGGGAAAACAGAATGGTACAGCCACTGTTGAAAATAACCTGGCATTTCCTCCAACAACACTGAAAACAGTCACCATGTGAGCCAGTTATCCCGTTCCCAGGATGTCCGAAGAAATGAAAACACAGGTCCACATAAAAACTTCTACATGAATGTTCATGGCAGCATTGTCCACAAGAGCAAAAAAAAAAAAAAAAATGGGAACACCCCGAATGTCCATCAGTGGCATATCCGTCTCATGGAGGGTTACTCAGCTGTAAAAACGAGCAAGCTACTGACACTCACTACACCACAGAGGAACCTTGAAAACACTAAGAGGTTGGGGTTGCAGTGGGCCAAGATCACACCCTAAGTTAAGTGAGAGAAGCCAGGCACGAAAGACAACAGAGAACAGGCAAACTGACAGAGAAGAAAAATCGATGAGTGGCTGCCAGGGGCTGGGCGGGGGTGGGGGGACATGGGAAGGAACTGCTAATGGTATAAGTTGCTTTTCAGGATGTTCTGGATTTTTTGTGCTGTGTCCACAAATATACTCAAGTTTCTGGACTAGCAGTTCTGGTATATAGCAAGTCATTGATATGTGATGATTGGTGGATGAATAGATGGATGTGGACAGGTGTATGGATGAGTAGGTGGGTAAATAAATGGATGGGTGGGTGGTGAGGTAGATGGTCGACAGTGGATGGATGGATGAGTGGGTGGGCGGGTGGCTGGGTGCATGGGACAGGTGGTAGGTGAGTGAACGGTGGGTGGGTGAACGGATAGATGGGTGAATAGAACGGAGAAGGAGAATGGAGGGAGAGGAAGAAAGCACGGAGAGAAGGAAGCAAGGATTTCTCTTCTAGCAGGATCCTGCAAGTCCCAGGTCAGTGAGACTCTCTGGAGTTGACAGCCTGGCACCCAAAGCCACCAGCATCCCTTGTCTTCTCTACCAGCACACCCCTTCTTCCGTTAGTCTTCCTCCACCTACCTGTCTGCCTGCCCACTGGTCCCGCCTCTTCTCCAAGGTACAAAGGAAGAGGTGTGTTCTGCAGAAGCCTATAAAGGAGGTGGAAGCTCTCCTTTGCAACACTTTCTCTCACTTTTCGTCTTGTGGAAGGTGCAGTCCCTTCGAGAGGTCCTCTGTGCCATCTGCCACAATTCTAAAACCTAATTTACCCTGAAGGCAAGGATAATTTGGAGAGGCTCTTTTCTGGATTTCATGAAACCAAATAAGCAGGATACACTCTAAAAAGACAAATTCCTGTAAGATTTGACATCAAAAGGGCCAGACCCATGTGCTGAGAGCAACAACAGCATACCTTTCCTCCCTGAGTTCTCTAAAAATACAATGCTTTGACTGCAGACATTTTTATTTCAAGAAAAAAACACCAAAACTTTTACTTTACTTAAATGAACTTTTTCTGTTTGGTTTTTACTTTGTCCCCTAATGCCATGACCCACAGAAGATTCACAGTGCTTGAAGCAGAAGCCAAAAATCTCTAATGCTAAAATCCACCACCATCCCATCTCTAAAAGTATCTTAAAATAAAAAACAAATGTCTACTAAGCTGCAGCCTCCCGGGTCCTGCTTTCCCCCATGCCCAGCCTCTGCCCACACCCCAGGGCTGCAGTCACACACCTGCCCACACTCTCCTTCAAGCCACCCTTCACACGGAGCAGGAAGGAGGAGGAGGAGGAGGAGGAGAGGAAGGCGAGAACCAGCCGATCCCTGACCTCCACATGGCCTGGGAAAATGACTCCTAGAAAAGTACAGCATTTTCAACTCCAAAGAGATGAGAACAAATAATCTCCAAGGGTTGAGCTAACCCAGGTTGAGCTGCTCACATTAACCACTGTTAACATTTACATCACAGGTGTTCAAAAAAATTCCTGGCATCAGCACATTTGCATACCTGGTTAAACAGTTCCTCTCAGAACCACTACCCAAAACAGTGCCAATTTCCAGTGCACAGCATCCCACAGACGCCACTGCTGCTGGGGACACGTGAGCAAAGGCACTGCCCGCTCCCCGAGTGGCCTCTACCCGTGTTTCAAGGGCAGGCACAAAGGAACGCCCCCATTGTTCCCTCTTCCTCCTCATGCTGTGCGCTGAGCTGGAGTTTCCTCAGAGCTAGGAGAGAAGCCTACCATCCCCCACCCTTTTGTTCGAAGAATACAGTTCTAGAAGAGGCAGCTATGAACCAATCTGCTCTAATCCTGTTATTTACAATTAATTAATTAATTAAAACACAGCGCTCCTCACTAGGTCTCTCCCCAAGAGATACCCAGCACTTGCTTGTACAACATCTTATTTCTGTGGAACTGCTCAGAAAATCCACGTGGAGACTCTGCTGCCTTGGGATTCTGCCTCTCTACACCTTCCTCACCATTCCAAAGAAAATGGAGTCTCCCCAGTGAACATGCAGACAGGCTCATCACACAACCCACACGTGCGGACGGGGACTACACAGGCTCCAAGGGGGAGGCTCTGTTCCCAGCTCTCCAGACGAGTGGTCAATGCCATTCCCACACCCGAGGCAGACAGATTTCCCTTTCTGCAGCCTGCGTGGCAAAGAGCCAGCGGCACAGTGGCACGGCCAGCCCTTGCCCTGCACAGCCTGGCCTCTGGTCCCAGGGTCCCTGGTTCTTGCTCACCTGGCAGTGTCATCCCTTCCCAGCTTCACTCCCCGCACCACTGAGGCCGCCATGGGTGCAAGTAGGGGAATAAAACAGGAAAACACTGCTCGTCAGCTAAAAAGGTCAAGCACGCTCTTTATAAATGTTCAAACAAGAGAAAGTCCTGGTTCATCATCAACATAACTGAAAAAGGTCAGAGTTCCTCCTGCTACCAGCAAATGCGGAACAGGCTTGAACTGTTCTCAGTACCCTCAGTTGGAGAGGACCTCCCATTCCACTCCCAAGGAAGTGCACATGGTGTGTGGCCAGAGAGCAGAACAGGGTTATTCTGGCAGGGAAGGGGCATGGAGGACAAGGAGGTGTCCCCACAGTCACAGCAAGCATCCCTGCTCTGCAGGCCCTGACTCCGGCCTAGAAGCACCAATGTAAAAGAAAGAGGGATTAAGCAAAGGAAAAAAGTACCAAATACCACGTCTCCTGCTTGTACCCATCACTTTTTCCCTCCTGTCTTAGTGCAATTGTTGACTGCGGCCAACTGCAGAGAAATCACAGTAGCCCAGCTCGGCGGCTCCCTCTGAAGGCTCCACGCACTGGGCATGCTCCAGAGCTATCTCACGAAATGGAGGCTGCCCCAGCGGCAGGATTCCAGAGCTGCACGCGGCGGCCCAGGCACCTCCAGGCCTCCTTGGAAGGAGCTTAAACCCTCGGATTCACAACCATTTTAAAACAATTTGAGTGTTCTCAGACGGAAACCATTTAATGAGCCATTTATTGTTTTCACCCTAAAATGTGAAGGGTCCCTACGAAGAAACCATCAATACAGCTCACCCCACAAAGTAATCACTGCTCGCAAGGCCTCTCAGGATTAGCTTTGTTGAAAAAGTACTAACCAAAACCAAGACGTGGAATCTGGGAACCAGCCCTGTCACAGGAAACTCAACTCACAAACATTTTACCTCTAGGGCCAAGAGCCCACAACATGACAGTGGGTAGAAACGCAAATCAAAAACACCAGCTCACAATGCACACCTCCCACAGGAGCGCCTGTCCCGGTGCCAAGCACAGCAGGGGTGGGTCTCAGGGCACTGCTTCTGCCACGAGAAGCATCTCCGGGACGCACCTGCAAGACGCAGGCTGCTCCCAAAGACCACCTCCCATGCCCACCCCAGCCCCAAATTTCCTAGAGGGAGAGACCCTTATACAGCTGTGCCACCTCTCCAATCAAGACCAACTAGTAGCTCTTAATACAAAACAATAAATATTTGAAGTCCTTTTTCTATAAAAAGAGGCAATATTTTTAAAAATAGTGTATTCAGGTTCCATGCAAACTGCAAAATAAAAGCATAAATATTATTTTCTATCTTTCAGGGCATATGAAAGTAAGCAACATTAATCTTTCTCTATAAATGCTACTCTGTAACTCCCCCACACTTTCTGGTACAGTATCAGTGTTGACTGTCCAAGAGTTGCAAAGTGGGTGGTCCAGCAGAGTGGGGCCTGCAAGCTGCGCTTACCAGCCAGGGAGGACACAAAACACCAAGTCCGAAAAGCAAATGCAAGCGATTCTTCCTTAAGTACACAGGTTCCACTCAGCCAAGAGCAAACAACCCAGACATGGGACTCCAAGTTCAAACGTAGAAAACACCACGTCAACAGATCCATCTTAAGGCAACAGAGAATGGTCATTTACAAACCTATCTGCAGCCCACACAGAAACAGAAGAGAATCCTGCCCTCCACCTCAGCTCCCTCCCCCATTTGGACAAATAACAGAGACGGTAAACTAAGAGAATAAACGCATATGAATAATAAAAACAAATGCAACTGAAAACATATTTAAAGCAACAAAGACACCATCTTCCACTTATCAAATTGGCAAAAAAATTAAAGTCTGTTAATAAGAGTATGGGGCCAGGCACGGTGATTCATGCCTGTAATCCCAGCACTTTGGGAGGCCGAGGTGGGTGGATTACCTGAGCTCAGGAGTTCAAGAACAGCCTGGCCAACACGGTGAAACCCCATCTCTACTAAAAATACAAAACTCAGCTGAGCGTGGTGGCGGGCGCCTGTAATCCCAGTTACTCGGGAAGCTGACGTTGCAGTGAGCAGAGATCACGCCACTGCACTCCAGGCTGGGCGACAGAGCAAGACTCCATCTCAAAAAAAAAAAAAAAAAGAGTATGGATAAACAGGCAATTCTCAGGCCAGGCACAGTGGCTCACACCTGTAATTCCAGCACTTTGGGAGGCTGAGTCGGGAAGATCACAAGGTCAAGAGATCGAGACCATCCTGGCCAACATGGTGAAACCCTGTCTCAAAGAAAAATACAAAAATTAGCTGGGCATGGTGGTGTACGCCTGTAGTCCCAGGTACTCGGGAGGCTGAGGCAGGAGAATCACTTGAACCCAGGAGGCAGAGGTTGCAGTGGGCCAAGATTGCACCACTGCACCCCAGCCTGGGGGATAGAGAGAGACTCCATCTCAAAAAAAAACAATAGCAGGCAATTGAAATCTCTCTGGGGGCAACTTGGCAATAGTTATCAAATTTTAAAAACATACATACCACCAGGCTCAGTGGCATGCACCCGCAGCTACTTGGAAGACTGGGGCAGGAAGACGGCTTGAGCCCAGGAGTCCAAGGCCAACCTGGGCCACACAGCAAGAACTGCATCTCTTAAAACAAAAAAAAGTACATACCCCTGGGTTGGGCAATTGTCTGCTGGTAGTATAATTTGACTTGTATGTAATCTGTAAGATAAATGTTTACAGAATGTATTATGCATATATTATCTAGTACTTATCCGTAGTAACAATACATAGTACATATAACACTAGTAATGGTATATGTGTAGCTTACTCTACAGATAGATCATAAGTCAGTCTTCTCTCCAGATTAGAGGGTCTGAGTCCCCACTCACAGAAGGCTAGTTATAGACATTGTTATTCCCCTACATGGGAATATAAAGGCTTTTGCAAAGGGTAAGAAAAGGCTGGTGTGCTTGCATGGGAAATCACAGAGGCCGCAGGGAAGGCAGAACAGGGTGTCTATGACACCAAGACTCGTGTAAGACAACAGAAAGATGCCAGTTATATGCACATCTTTCTGGAAGGAATTATAAGTTATTAATAGTGTGACATTTTTAAGTGAGATGAAGAGCAGAAAAGGAGATGGGAAGTATTTTACTCTGCAATAGGTACCTTTTCTTACTACTTAGTTTTTGTTTTTTTCTTTCTTCTTGTGGACTTCAAGTGTGCTAGGATTCTGAGCAATCTACTCCAGCACAAAGGACGCTGCTAGCACTGGTCCATGCTGCTCTTCACCTGGTCAACTATTTTTAATGACACAATGAGCACCCATTAACCCATGACTCACAACGAAAACTAGGATCTTGTCAAGAATCAATACCTAACCAGTCATATGGCCCTCACCACCCCATCATTCCTGCCTCTTCCTGCTCAAGACAACTATCAAAACAAAACCTATGGGCTGTAGCTTCAAAGAATAAAGTCCCCAGATTAACAGGCTAACAGCAATCCCACCTAAAGAAGGTACAAATGAACAACAAAATAAATTCAAAGAAAGGAACAGGAAAGAGATAATAAAATGAGTGGATATTTATACCATAAATATAGGTTAAAAATTCTAGGCCAGGAGTGGTGGCTCAGCCTGTAATCCCAGCACTTTGGGAGCCTGAGTTAGGCGAACCACGAGGTCAGGAGTTCAAGACCAGCCTGGCCAACATGATGAAACCCCGTCTCTGCTAAAAATACAAAAACTTCGCTGGGCGTGGTGGCAGGCACCTGTTATCCCACCTATTCAGGAGGCTGAGGCAGGAGAAGCACTTGAACTCAGGAGACAGAGGTTGCAGTGAGCCGAGACCATACCACTGCACTCTGGCCTGGGCAACAGAGCAAGACTGCATCTCAAAAAAAAAAAAAAAATCTAGGCTGGGTGAGATGGCTCACGCCTATAATCACAACACTTTAAGAGGCCAAGGTGGGCAGATAACTTGAGCCCAGGAGTTTGAGACCAGCCTGGGCAACATGGAGAAACCCCATCTCTATAAAAAATACAAAAATTAGCTGAGCATTGTGGCATGCACCTGTAGTCCAGCTTATCAGGAAGCTGAGGTGGGAGGATCACTTAAACCCAGGAGGCAGAGGTTGCGGTGAGCTGAGATCTCACCACTGTACTCCAGCCTGGATAACAGAGTGAAACCCTGTCTGGAAAAAAAAAAAAATTCAGGATTTCAAGACCAGCCTGACCAACATGGTGAAATCCCGTCTCTACTAAAAACACAAAATTAGCCAGGTGTGGTGGCGCATGCCTGTAATCCCAGCTACTCAGGAGGCTGAGGCAAGAGAACCACTTGAAGCCAGCAGGCAGAGGTTGCAGTGAGCCAAGATCACACCACTGCACTCCAGCCTGGGCAACAAGAGTTAAACTACATTTCAAAAAATAAAAAATTAGATTTCTTTAAAGATGTAGAAAACTACTTGGGGTAAAATGCAATACCCAAGTATGATTTTTAGAACTCAGTAAATTAGGAATGGAAGAAAATTTCCTTAATCTGATAAAAATGTCTAGTTCTGTTGAACAGACTAAGAAAAAAAAAAGTATTTAAAAAAAAAACACCATGCTAAATAGGAAAATATTGGAAACATTCCCAAATCAAGAATAATCATGAAAAGCAAACAGAAACTAGACAGATGGATAGATATATAGAATGACAAAGCAAATGTGTCAAAATGCTAATACTTGGAGGATCTGGGGAATTCTATGTATTAGTTTTATGACTTTTTTGTAAGTCTAAAATTATTTTAAACTAAAAATTTAATAAAGTAATAAAAATAAACAAAACCAAGAATAAAGACATTCACTAGCATTGTTCCTTCTCAATGTTATATCGTGTCCTAACCAGTACAGTTAGACAAGGAATTTGAGGCCTGGGATTAGAAAGGCAGAAATAAAACTGCTACTGTGTGTCCTGCAAAGCAGTAGAGACAATAACAGAGCTCAGATGACGGTGAGAGGCGAAATACTCAGTAATCAGCCGTGTGGTTACTCTACACCAGCAGTGAACAACTAGCTGCTGTAATTAAAGAGAAGACATCACTCACAATGGCATTAGAGAATCATCAGTCATCTAGGAATAAACTTGCAAAAGATGGCAAGACCTCTACAGGAAAAATTATAACATTTCACAGAAACATTTCTTAAAAGCTAAATAAATATACTATGCTCATAAATAGTAAGATATATTGTGAAGACGTAGATTCACACCAATCTATAGATTCAATGCAATTCCAATATCTGAACAGAATCTTTCATGAAATTTTATGATTCGAGAGTTTATATTAAAGAATAAATGGCCAAAAATACCCAGAGTGCCACTGCACTCCAGCTTGGGCAACAGAGTAAGAGCCTGTCCCTAAAAAACAAAAACAAAAAAGGGTGCAGAAAGAAAGTCCCACACATGTGAACTCTGGGATACGATATGTCAGGCTCATGAAGAAAGCAAGATTTGTTCAATACCCAAAGCCAGGAAAAAATGATTATACACATGAAGAAAGATGGGGGCAAAACATTTTTCTGAGACAGGATCTGGCTCTGTAAGCCAGGCTAGAGGTCAGTGGAGCAATCTCAGCTCACTGCAACTCTGCCTGCATCCCAGGCTTAAGCCATCCTCCCACCTCAGCCTCCCTATCAGCTGGGACCACAGGCAGGTGCCACCACACCCAGCTAATTTTTCTATTTTTTGTAGAGATGAGGTCTGACTTTGCTGCCCAGGCTGGTCTCGAACTCCCGAGCTCAAGTGATCCTCCTTGGTAGCCTCCCAAAGTGCTGGGACTACAAGTGTGAGCCACCACGCCCGCACATGAAGAAAGATGAAATGGAATCCCTACTTCACGTGATTTACGTTAAAAAAAAAAAAGAAGAAGAAAAGGTCAACCACAGAAGAAATAAGAAATTGCATGCCAAAAACGAAACTTCAGCTAAGCGTTACCTATCTAGGTAAATACATTTTAGACTGCAAAATAAAGAAAAGTTTCGTAAAATACAAAAGGGGGCCGAGCGCAGTGGCTCACATCTGTAATCCCAGCACTTGCGAGCGTGAGGCGGGCAGATCACTTGAGCCCACAAGTTTGACACCAGCCTGGGCAACATGGGGAAACCCCTCTCTGCAAAAAATACAAAAATTGCCAGGCGTGGTGGTATGTGCCTATCTATGGTCCCGGCTACTCAGGAAGCTAAGGTGGCAGGATCACAAAGCCAGGGGAGGTAGAGGGTACAGTGAACCATGACTGCACCACTGCACTCCAGCTTGGGCAACAAAGACACTGTCTAAATAAACAAATAAATAAATGAATGTAAAAAGGAACCCAGGTGTACTGGCACACACTGTAATTCCCAGCTACTTGAAAGGCTGGGTAACATAGCAAGACCTTGTCTCTAAAAACAATTAATTAATTAATTAATTAATTTTGGAAATACAAAAAGGACTGTCAAACTAGGAGAATGTATTCATAATATACAGAAACAACAAAAAATTAAGAATATACAAAACACTGCAAAATAAGCACAAAACATGAAAAAAATGGGCAGAGGACATCTACGGAGATTTCACAGAAAGGGAAACATCCAGCCAAGAGCCACACTGGAGATGTGCAACATCAGTGATCAAGATGCTCACAGATGTCATTCTACACACATTCAACTGACTCAAACTCAAGGAAAGAGGATGTGGGCTCTCTGCGACGGTTCAGCATTTCCACTCCAGCCCAAGAGAAGAGACAGCCACAAAAGTGTTCCTGGGCTGGCACAGTGGCTCACGTCTATAATCCCAGCACTTTGGGAGGCTGAGGTGGGAGGATCCCTTGAGGTCAAAAGCTTGAGACCAGCTTGGGCAATATAGGGACACCTGGTTTCTACAAACACACACACACTGTTTTGTTTAAATACCCAGGCACAGAGGTGTGCGCCTGTAGGCCCAGCTACTCAGGAGGCTGAGGTGGGAAAAACTGCTTGGGCCTGGGAAGCTAAAGCTGCAGTGAGCCAAGGTCACATCACTGAACCCTAGCCTGTGTTACAGGGCAAGACCCTGTCTCAAAAAAAAGAAAAATTCCTTTTTCTATGCAATCTTATTAAAAGCTATTAAAAAAAAAAAAGATAACTGCAGATGATGATAAAAAAAAAAAACAAGGTAAAGGGACAGAAACACAGGAGAAGCTAGCTGCCTTAGATACAAGGACCAGAGAAAGCAATTCTGAAGTCTGAAAAAGACCATTCTGGGCCAGGTGTGGTGGCTGACGCTTGTGAGCACAGCACTTTAGGAGGCCAACGCAGGCAGATCACTTGAGCTCAGGCATTCAAGACCAGCTGGCCAACAAGGTGAAACCCCATCTTTACTAAAAATACAAATATTAGCCAGGCGCTGTGGCACGCGCTGTAATGCCAGCTACTCAGGAGGCTGAGGCACGAGAATCGCTTGAACCCAGGAGGCGGAGGCTGCAGTGAGCCAAGATCATGCCACTGCACTCTAGCCTGGGCGACAAAGTAAGATTCCATCTCGGGGGGAAGAAAACAACAACACCCTTCTGGATAGAAGGAACCATGAATGACATAAGGAGGGAGAATTAAAGCCACAGAAGGTAAAACATGGCACACAGGCACAATGGAAGAGGATTCAGCCGTAAAGAGAATGCGATCCGGCCTTCTGCAACAAGGATGGAACTGGAGGTCGCTGTGTTAAGTGAAATCAGCCAGGCACACAAAGACAAACTTCACACGCTCTCATTTATCTGTGGGAGCTAAAAATTAAAATGACTGAACTCATGGAGATGATAAAGAGTAAGAGCTGTCACTTGTAGAAGCAGTATTTAAAAAAAAAAAAAAAAAAAAAAAAAAAAACAGAGTAGAAGGATGGTTTCCAGACGCTGGAAAGGGTAGTGCAGTGGACGCAGGGAGCAGATGTAGAAATCGTTATGGGTACAAAAAAACAGAATAAGATCTAGTATTTGATAGCACAACAAAGTGACTGGAGTCAACAACAATTTTTGTACATCTTAAAATAACTAAAAGAGTAGAACTGCATGATCTGGGCCGGGCATGGTGGCTCACACCTGTAATCCCAGCACTTCAGGAGGCCAAGGCAGGTGGATCACGAGGTCAGGAGTTCAAGACCAGACTGACCAACATGGTGAAACCCCATGTCTACTAAAAATAAAAATTAGCTGGGTGTGGTGGTGTGCACCTATAATCCCAGCTTCTCAGGAGGCTGAGGCAGGAGAATCACTTGAACCTGGGAGATGGAGGTTGCAATGAGCCAAGATAGCACCATTGCACTCCAGCCTGGGCGACATAGTGAGACTCCATCTCAAAAATAAATTAATTAAAATTTAAATTAAAAAAAAATGGAAGGGCACGCAGCTGTGGGTGAGAAACAGGGAGTGGCCTAGCACGACCATTGGACACACGCCCCCTATCTCCTGGGTGTGATTCCAGCCCACGGCCCAGGCCCAGCCTGGGCACAAGGAAATCAAGAAACCAAAACCAAAGTCCGGCATGAGCACCTGTGCCTCTAGACAGATCCCCACAGGGCCAAGAGCCTCTGTTTATTAGGGAGACAATATTAACAGGAAACTTCAAAATTTAAGTGTCCCCACTCTAACCCAAAATTTCCCATTTCTTTCTAGTATCTCTTCGTATGCACACATTTTTGTTTTTGTTTTTTTGGGGGTTTTTTGTTTTTTGCCCAGGCTGGAGGGCAATGGCGCGATCTCAGCTCACTGAAACCTCCGCCTCCCAGGTTCAAGTGATTCTCCTGCCTCAGTCTCCTGAGCAGTTGGGATTACACAAACCATGACGCCCAGCTAATTTTTATATTTTTAGTAGAGATGGAGTCTCACCATGTTGGCCAGGCTGGCCTCCAACTCCTGACCTTGAGTGATCCGCCTACCTCAGCCTCCCAAAGTGCTGGGATTATAGGTATGAACCACTGCACCCAGCCATATGTATACATTTTATATGGTAATGAGCTATATAAACAATTTTTCCCTTGAATATTCCACCATGTCTTCATATTCTTCATAGTTATCACATGAATGGCAGTGTCTTTTATCAAGCAGAGACATAAGTATTAAAACATTTTGATATCGCTGATAATCACTGATCTTTCAGTTTATCATTACTTTAAACAGTGTCCCCAACCTTTCTGGCACCAGGGTGTGGTTTCGTGGAAGACAATTTTTCCATGAACAGAGGGTGGGGAGGGTAGTTCAGGATGAAACTGTTCCACCTCAGATCATCAGGCACTAGATTCTCATGAGGAGACGCCATCTAGATCCCTTGCATGCGCAGTTGACAATAGAGTTCTCACTCCCATGAGAATCTAATGCCACTGCTGATCTGACAGAAGGGGAGCTCAGGCAGTGATGCTCAACTCAGTGCCTGCCACTCAACTCAACAGCACTCACAAAGTGCTGGGATTACAGGCGTGAGCCACCGCACCCCGGCCAGCTCCATTATAATCTTATTGGACCATCATCTTGTATGTTGTCCCATCACTAACAGAGACATCATTATTTGGCCTGTGACTATAATTAAATTAGATCAAAGCCTCCCAAAGTACTGGGATTACAGGCATGAACCACCACACTTCAGCTGGCTATTGATTTAACATATCCATTTTATAACCAGTTCCTTTACTGAATTTTATTGTCTGTGTTTTAACACTGACTCTCCAGGGTTTTCCAGGTATAGCTCATTTCATTTTCAAACCGTTTTACTATTATTTTCTAATTATTTTCCCTCTAATAATTCTCTTATCTAATTACATTGCTCAATTCCACCAATAAAATATTAATGATGGGCCGGGTGCAGCGGCTCATGCCTGTAATCCCAGCACTTTGGGAGGCCGAGGTGGGCAGATCACTAGGTCCGGAGATCCAGACCAGCCTGGCTAACACGGTGAAACCCTGTCTCTACGAAAAATACAAAAAAATAGCCAGGCATGGTTGTGGGCACCTGTAATCCCAGCTACTCGGGAGGCTAAGGCAGGAGAATTGCTTAAACCCAGGATGCAGAGGTTATAGTGAGCCGAGATGGCGCCCACTGCACTCCAGCCTGGGCGACAGAGCAAGACTCTGTCTCAAAAAACATATATATATATATATATATATATACATATAAATGATGAGTGGAAATGAGAGTCAGTCTTATTCCCGACTTCAGTCAGAATGCCCCCAGGTTTTTCCCAATAATTAAGATAGACAGATGATGAATGGATGGATAAGAGAGATTACAGAGATTAGATAGGTGGATACCTGGGTGGAGACACACAGCAGATTAGATGAATGGATGAACAGAAAGAAAAAATAGGATGGATAAATAAGATAGACAGATGGAGGGTGGGCACGGTGGCTCACGCCTATAATCCCAGCACTTCAGGAGGCCACTTCAGGGTGGGAGGGTCACTTGAGCCCAGGATTTCAAGGCCAGCCTGGGTAACACAGTAAGACCCCACCTATGCAAAAAAAAAAAAAAAAAAAGTAACAAAATTAGCCAGGTATGATGGCACATGCCTGTAGTCTCTGCTGCTCAGGTGGCTGAGGTGGCAGGATCACTTGAGCCCAGGAGTTAGATTGCCCACTGCACTCCAGCCTGAGTGGCAAAGCAAGAAAAAGAAAAAAGATAGATGAATAGGCAGATTAGATGAATGGATGGACATATGGATAGACAAGAGACAGACAGGATAGATGAGTGAATGGATAGACAGACAAGCTACATAAGATCGGATGGGTGGAAGACAGACGGTGGATGCATGAATGGATGGATGAGACAGAAAGATGGACAAGGCTGAACAGACACATAGTATAAGATGGGTGGGTGGGTGGGGAAGATAGATATGTAAAACAGATTAATGAAGGGTAGATAAACAGAAGAAAGCAAGGAGAGAGGGAGGGAGGGAAGGAGGGAAAGATGAGTAAGATAGATAGAAGAGACAGGCCAGGCACAGTGGCTCATGCCTGTAATTCCAGCACTTTGGGAGGCCAGATCACCTGAGGTACAGAATTTGAGACCAGCCTGGCCAACATGGTGAAACCCCATCTCTACTAAAAACACAAAGAAATTAGCCAGGCATGGGGGCACATGTCTGTAATCCCAGTTACTCAGGAGGCTGAGGCAGAAGAACTGCTTAAACCTAGGAGGCAGAGGTTGCAGTGAGCCGAGATCACACCATTGCACTCCAGTCTGGGTGACAGAGCGAGATTCTGTCTCAATAAATAAAATTAAAAAAAACACAAAGACAGGAGAGAGAAGACAGACTACGTAAATTAAATGAATGGATATATGGGTGAGTGAACAGGTGAATGGACATATGGACATATAAGAGACAGGACAGATAAACAGGGTAAAACAGACAGATGAATGCACAGATAGGATGAATGGACAGACAGACAGACAGATGTGGACAGATAGATGACGGGCTGGACAGATGGATAAAACAGGATAAGACTAAATAAATTGGACAAGAAAAGACAAGACAGATGGCAAGCTTGGAAGCAGATCCTGCCTCAGCTGACGGCAGAGGGCAGCCTTCTGAATCAAAGGCCCAGCCAGATTCCTGACCCACAGAACCTGAGAGATGATAAATGTGTGCCACTTTAAGATGGTCAGTTTGGGGGAATTTGTTACACAGCCATAGATAACTGCTACAGTATCTTTACTACGGTAAATGTTGGTGAGTTGTATTTTCCTGGGAAAGCATCCATTTCATCTAGGTGTGCAGATTTAACTGCTGAGAATTACACAATATGGTCTTTCATGATTTTGCTGTCCCACACGGAATATTACTTGAAGGGTTCTCACTGGCCATACTGGAATAATTGAGTATCAAAAGGACAAACGGCGAAAATAGATTTTAACACATTTAATAAGTACAAATTCATTACCACAGATGCCATTCCACAGTAATGCCAAAAAAAACACCAAGGGGGAAAAGAAAGCTCTTCTGTGAGAAGAGTGTCAGTGAACAAATGGGGAAGGAAGGACAGAGTGATTACTGGTTCAGTCCACAGGGGAAATGGCACTTGCACAATGGAGACATCGAGTGGACGCCCTCTTCACCACCTGATCACACGGAGGCATCCACAGTGCTGGGACCAACTGACCTTGACTTCTCACGTCAGGAAAAATTCAGCAGCATCACTTTTCGAGCACTCTTGATCAGGAGGAGACAAACCTAGGCTGTGGGTCGTGTTCAGGGTAGACGGCCTAGGCTCTTCTAAAGGTTTATGTGATGAAAGACTGGGGGACGGCGGACCATCTACTTACAGAAGATAAGCAGGATATGACAACCAAACACTATGCATTACCCCTGATTTTTTTTAATGCTATAAAGGACATCTGGGGAATAACTGGGGAAATTAGAATTTAAATGACCTATTAGATAACAGCATTCTATCATTATTAAGTTTCCTGAATGTAATCCTGTGGTTTGTTAAGAATGACCTTGTTCCTAGGAGATACACACTGAAAAACTTAGGATCACAACATCCATGACTTACTCTCTAACGGTTCATTACGAATAATAATGATACTACATCATACACAGAGAAAGAAAAGGGATAAACTAGGTGACAGATATATGAGTCACTGTGGACTCTGACACGTCATACAGGTTAGAAATTTTTCAAAATAAAAAGTTGGAGGAGGCCGGAGGCGATGGCTCACGCCTGTAATCCCAGCACTTTGGAAGGCTGAGGTGGGTAGATCACTTGAGCTCAAGAGTTAGAGGCCAGCCTGGCCAACATGGTGAAACCCCGTCTGTACTAAAAATACAAAAACTAGCCAGACCTGGTGGTGCATGCCTGTAATCCCAGCTACTGGGGAGACTGAGGCAGGAGAATCGCTTGAACCCGGGAAGTGGAAGTTGCTGTGAGCTGAGATCACACCATGTGACACCATGTCACTGCCTAAGTGACAGTAAGATTCCATCTCAAAAAACAAAAAAGCTGGAGGAAAATCTTGAGAGGGAGTCACTGTTCTTACATATGTTTTAATTTTTAGCATTTTCATTACTTAAGCTTATAATCAAACCTGAAGTTACTTTCCTATTGTCAGAACTAAACTAAATAATGAAATGCCTCACGGTGAAAAAAAGATCTCTTTGTTTTTAATCAACAGATTCAATAAGGGTTTAAAAGCAAACAACAAACAAAACTAGATCAAGTCTTTCATAAAAACTATTATAAGCTGGGCCCCATGACTCAAGCCTGTAATCCTAGCAACTCAGGAGGCTCACTAGAGGCCAGGAATTCAAAATCAGCAGAGAGCACAGGGGCCCAAAAAGCAGGGAGAAGAGGCTGGGACCACATCACAGCCATGTGTGCAGGAGTGTCATGAAGGTAGAGCGACAGCATCTCCCCGGAACACCGTTCTACAGATGGTGCCTAGCACTGCAGGGCAAGAGGTAGACCAAGAGAGCTGTGTTTCATGCTGGGTTGAAGGTGCCCACCGGTTTCCCATGACATCAACATGGAGTCAAGTTGGAGGCCACCGCAGAGGTCAGTCTGGGGCACAAGGCTGGAGTCAACAGGTGAATGGATGGCTCAGAATAAGGACACACAAAACAGGAGGACCAGACTGGGCCTTGGGGCACATCAATATTTAGTAGTCAGGCTTAGCAGGTGGGTCCTGCCAACAGGACTGGGAAGAACAGCTCATTGAGGAGGCACAAAACCAGAAGAGTGAGGTGTTCTAGAAGCCAAATGAAGACAATTAATCACAGTGGCTTTTTTCTTGAATTACTATATCAAAAGCTGGTGAGAGGAGTGGTAAGCTGAAGGCTGAGAACCAACCAATGACAACATCGAGGGCAATGGTGACCACAGCCCAAAGGTCATCTGAGGCATGGTGGAGACCAAAGCCTGCTTGCAATGGGCTCACAGGGCGGCCACTGTAGGTACTAGAAACAGCATAGACAAAAGGAAACCTGAGTGACTGGGATTTAAGGTACAGAAACGTTAGGAGGCATCTGAACACAAATAGCCATGTTTTCAAAGAGAGTAGGAGAGAATGTTAACACTGAAAAGCAGTTAGGACGTCCAACATTCCAAGATTTGTGGCAGTGAGGGGATCAAAGCCAGCCTCCAGCTCAGCCAGAGCTCATGACAACACACACGCCTTGCAAGACTGCAGATGTGAAAACAACAGAACTGCAACAGGCATCCCCGACGCCACTCCAACCCACACGCACGCAGGCCTCCCCCAGCCTCCAAGGTGGGGGAGCCTCGCCAATTCTGCTTTCTACCTGCTGACTAACTCCTCTCTTCCACAAAATGAGAGTGCTCCTCAAGGCTTCCATTCAGTCCTCTTACTTTTTACCCCATTTTCCAGAGAATCAATCCTTCCTCCTCTCCCCTCGGTCACAGGATTCTTGCCCTAGATCGTCCAGTTATCATAAACTTGAAATGTTCCTCAGGGCAGGGGACCACTGTCCCACTGAAAGATAGGAAGTGCCACAGACATGATTTTAACTTCCTAGCATCCACATTTAAGAAGTAAAATTGGCCAGGTATGGTGGCTCACACCTGTAATCCCAGCCCTTTGGGAGGCCAAGGCAGGTGGATCACCTTAGGACAGTAGTTTGAGACCTGCCTGGCCAACACGGCAAAACCTCATCTCTACTAAAAATACAAAAAATTAGCTGGGTGCAGTAGCAGACACCTGTTATCCCAGCTACCTGGGAGGCTGAGCCAGGAAAACCGCTTGAACCCAGGAGGCTGAAGCTGCAGTGAGCCGAGATTGCGCCACTGCACTACAGCCTGGGCAACAGAGCAAGGCTCTGTCTCAAAAAAAAAAAAAGTAAAAACAGGAGTAACTAATTTTAATAAATTGCATTTAACTCAGTATATATCCAAAACATTATCAATATGTAACCAATATAAAATAATTAGTATCAAAAAAGAATGTAAAATCTCTTATTAAGTCTCTGAAATCTAGCATGCATTTCACACAGCACATCTCAGTTCAACAGGGCCACATTTCAAGGGTCTGAGGCCCACGCAGGGCTGCTGCCACCTCTCCACGCAGGGCTGCATGTGCAAACGACAAACCTCTAAGATTCCATTTGGAATCTTGAGTGAAAAAGACACTTATGGTATCAGTCTGCAGCAGAGATGGAAACACAGACGGCCTTCCCTTAGCCGCCTACATGAGGCTCCCTTCGCTGCTTCTATCATGCCCTGTTTATCTCTTTTAATAGCAATTACCAAAGTGTGTAATTGTCCTTCTCAAAACAAGAACACAAGCGCTTCTGCAAGTACAAGGCAGGCGCCATGTGCATTCTCATCTGGCTCCCAGTGCAGAAGCTGGCACACGAAGGCATTAAGTATGTGTACAAAAATCAACAAATTAAGGAACATATGAATAGATAAATGGTTCCTGTCTACACTGAGAAGTCGGTTAATTCCAAAAATATTCACCCTGGGCCACAATAACATATGCAAATAAACAAAGGCACACGTCAGTTCTGGCCCTTTCTCCTTTTCTAACCGCTTACACCACTATTTATCAAGGATCTGAAATGTGCCAGGCAATAGTCAACGGATGGGGGAACTAATAAAGCTAAATAAGCCAACCATGGTGGCTCATGCCGGTAATCCCAGCACTTTGGGAGGCTGAGGCAGACAGATCACCTGAGGTCAGGAGTTTGAGACCAGCCTGACCAACATGGAGAAACCCCGTCTCTACTAAAAATACAAAATTAGCCAGGTGTGGTGGCGCATGCCTGTAATCCCAGCTACACGAGAGGCTGAGGCAGGAGAATCACTTGAACCTGGGAGGCGGAGGTTGCGGTGAGCCAAGATCGTGCCATTGCACTCCAGCCTGGGCAACAAGAGCGAAACCGTCTCAAAAAAAAGAAAATAATAATAATAATAAAAATAAAAATACAAAAATTAGCCGAGCGTGGTGGTGCACAACTGTAATCCCAGCTACTCAGCAGGCTGAGGTGGGAGAATCACTTGAACCCGCAAGGTGGAGATTACAGTGTGCTGAGATCACACCACTGCACTCCAGCCTAGGCAACAGTTTTCTGTCTCAAAAAAAAAACTAAATAAAGCCTTAGCCTCAAAGAGTTTACAATCTAGCCATTGAGACAAAAAAAAAAAAAAAAGACCAATCAATTAAAACACAAAACAAATATCACAACAAAAGACAAGGTGCTCTGCAAACAGTGAATAGATCTCCATCAGGGGTCAGCAAGCTACAGCCTTCCACCTGTTTCTGTACAAACAACTGAAAGCTATGCATGATTTTTCAGGTTTTTTGGTTTTGTTTTCTTTTTTGTTTGAGATGGAATCTTGCTCTGTCGCCCAGGCTGGAGGGCAATGGTGCAATCTCGGCTCACTGCAACCTCTGCCTCCCAGGTTCAAATGATTCTCCTGTCTCAGCTTCCCAAGTAGCTGGGACTACAGGCACCTGCCACCACGCCCAGCTAATTTTTGTATATTTTTAATAGAGACAGGGTTTCACCAGGTTGGCCAGGCTAGTCTCGAACTCCTGACCTCAGGTGATCTACCAGCCTTGGCCTCCCAAAGTGCTGGGATTACAGGACTGAGCCACCATGCCCGATTTTTAAGTTTTTAAAAACATAATTCATAAAAAGTATGTGAATTTTTCAGCCGGGTTCAGTGGCTCACACCTGTAATCCTAGCTCTTTGGGAGGCGGAGGTGGGCAGATCACAAAGTCAGGAGTTCGAGACTAGCCTGGCCAGTATGGTGAAAGCCCATCTCTACTAAAAATACAAAAATTAGCCAGGCATGGTAGCATGCGCTTGTAGTCCCAGCTACTCAGGGAGGCTGAGGCAGAAAAACTGCTTGAACCAGGGAGGCAGAGCCTGCAGTGAGCCAAGATTGCGCCACTGTACTCCAGTCTGGGTGACAGAGCGAGACTCTGTCTCAAAAAAAAAAAAAAAAAGAAAAGAAAAGAAAGAGACCATCCTGGCCAACATGGTGAAATCCGATCTCTACTAAAAACACAAAAAATTAGCTGGGTGTGGTGGCGTATGCCTGCAGTCCCAGCCACTGGGGAGGCTGAGGTAGGAGAATCGCTTGAATCCGGGAGGCAGGGCAGAGGTTGCAATGCACCCCAGCCTGGAGACAGAGCAAGACTCCATCTCAAAAAAACATAAAAAATAAAAAGTATGTGAATTTTTCAAGAGTGATATGAAACTTAAATTCCAGTTTCCAAACATTTCCAGTTCTACCAGCACACAGCCACCCCCACTTGTTTACCTATTGCCAGTGGCTGCTTTTGTGCCACAGGAAAGCTGGGCAGCTTCCCAGAGACCACATATGGGCCTCTTGGTGGGCCACGGTGCTCCTCGGCAATGCCCGGTGGCATCAGCTGTGCCGAGTGCTGCCTGGTCACTGTACTGCTGCCACTTACCAGGGCAATTCACAACCCATCATGTCAAAACAAGAAGAGAGGGGCGGTCCTCAAATGCTGTGCCTTTATCCACACTGCAAGTGCTGTTACTGAATCGTATGGCAAAGAACCGAGTTACCACGCAATGACACGTCAGATGGGGGTGAAAGACAACGCACACTGCAGATGAAGTACTCCTCACAAAGTTCCCAACACTCGGGAAGGCAGCAATCAAAAAAGTCAAAAAAATTAAGAAGCTCAACAAATCCGAACGAGAAAAACGCAAAGAGGTCCACACCTGGACACATCACCATTAGGCTGAAACCACAGAGAATCTCAAAAGCAGCGAGAGGAGCAGCATGTACAAACAAGGGTCCTGAGAGGCGAGCAACAGTACCCCAATTGGAAACCACAGAGCGGGAGGCAGCCAGACAAATACTACAGTAAAAGTGTTATAAAAAGCTTTTATACACAAAACCATCTTCATAAAGGAAAAATACAACATCCCAACATAAACAAAAGTAGAGAATTCATCACTGAAAAGTATTTCTGGATAAATGGAAGGACACTCAATAGTAACACAAACCCACAGAATGGAGAACACCAAGGCCAGGTATGGTGGCTCATGCCTGTAACCCCAACACCTTGGAAGACTCAAGCAGGAGGGTCTTCTGAGGCCAGGAGTTGTAGATAAGCCTGGGCAACATAGTGAGACCCTATCTCTACCAAAAAAAAATTAAAAATCAGCCGGGAATAGTGGCACACACCCATAGTCCCAACTACTTGTAAGACTGAGGTGGAAGGCTTGCTTTAGCCTGTAGTGCTATGATTGTGCCATTACACTCCAACCTGGGTGACAGAGCAAGACCCTGTCAAGAAGAGAAGGGAGGGAGGGGAGGGGAGGGGAATCAACAGCACCAGTAAAAGCAGCTACACACGTAAATACAAAAGACAGTATAAATGTTTTTTATTTATAATTTGTTTCTCCCCTATATGATTTGAAAGACAACTGCGTAAAGCAGTAACTGCGTAAATCTGTGTGGATGGGCACACAGTATAATGCAATTTGTATGACAATAACAGTATGAGAAGGCAAAAGAAATGGAGCTATACACAAGTAAATATTTCATATACTATTGTAATAAAGTTGGTATTAATCCAAACTACATTATTAAAAAATAAAATATTAAATTGTAATTGCCAGGACAACCAAGAAAACAAATAAAAAGTACAGTCAAGGCCGGGCACAGTGTCTCATGCCTGTAATCCCAGTACTTTTTGGGGAGCTGAGGCAGGCGGATCACAAAGTCAGGAGATCGAGACCATCTTGGCTAGCATGGTAAAACCCTATCTCTACTAAAACCACAAAAACGTAGCCAGGTATGGTTGCGCGTGCCTGTAGTTCCAGCTACTCCAGAGGCTGAGGCAGGAGAATCACTTGAACCCAGGAGGCGGAGGCTGCAGTGAACTGACTGAGCCACTGCACTCAAGCCTGGGTGACAGAGTGGGACTCCATCTCAAAAGAAAAAAAAAAAGAAGTACAGTCAAATAAACAACAAGGGAATTAAAGTGGTATACACTAGAAAATATCTATTTAACACAAAAGAAGAAAGTAGTAAGTCAGGCATGGTGGTACGCCTGTAGTCCCAGCTATTCAGGAGGCTGAGGCGGGAGGATCCCTTGAGCCCAGGAGTTCAAGGCCACAGTGCACCATGATCACGCGTATGAACAGCCACTGCCCTCCAGCCGGGGCAACATAGTCAAACTCTGTCTCTATGAAAAAAAAAAAGTAATTGAGATAACAAAAAAGACAGAAGACACAGAAAGCAAATACAAAACTGACAAATTATAAATCCTACCTTTCAGTAATTACATTAAATGAAATGGATTACATATCCCACATAAAAAGCAGAGACTGAGTGAATAGATCAAAAAATTTGGGGCCAGGCACAGTGGTCTGGTGGCTCAGCGACAGGCATGGTAGCTCACACCTGTAATCCCAGCACTTTGAGAGGCTGAGGCAGGCAGATCACCTCAGCTCAGGAGTTCAAGACCATCCTGGGCAACTTGGTGAAACCATCTCTCTATTAAAAATGCAAAAAGTAGCTGGGTGTGGTGACGCACGCCTGTAATCCCAGCTACTCAGGAGGCTGAGGAAGGAGAATTGCTTGAACCCAGGGGAACAGAGGTTGCAGTGAGCAAAGAGTGTGCCACTGCACTCCAGCCTGGGTGACAGAACAAGATTCCATGTCAAAAAATAAAAAAATTGATCTTAGTCCTGTAAGCTTCTTCTGGATGAGCAAGAAGGTCCTTGGGTCCAGACTTTCCTCCCAGAATGACCGCCAAATATCCATCTCCACCCCTGCCTGAAAGGAAGACTCGACGCCAGCCCGACAGAGGCCAGAGGAAAAGAGAACAGAACAAGCAACAGCCAAGCCCACGAGGAAGCACAGCACGAAACAGGCCTAGCAAGTGGGCAGCGGGCGGACTGGGAAAGCAAACGTAGCTATAACAAATTCAGCCAACCACATTCTTCAGAGGAGATGAGAACTGAGCGCCAAAATCCCCAATTTCTGGTTAGCAACATGTATCAGCCATCCACAAGTGTCTGCTCTGCTTGGGAGGAGGAGGAAGAGGCACTGCATTATTTGACCAGGGCTGAATTGAGAGAATTTGAAGATATTCAATCAGGTTACGGAATAGATTTTTATTTTGATGAAAATGCTTCCTTCAGAAATAAAGCCCTCTCAGCCGGGCGCGGTGGCTCACGCCTGTAATCCCTGCACTTTGGGAGGCTGAGGCGGGTGGATCACGAGGTCAACAGATCGAGACCATCCTGGTCAACATGGTGAAACCCCATCTCTACTAAAAATACAAAAAAAAAAAATTAGCTGGGCATGGTGGCACCTGCCTGTAGTCCCAGCTACTCGGGAGGCTGAGGCAGGAGA
>PVKV010011380.1:8174-40580 GCA_004027835.1 Alouatta palliata
AAAAAAAAAAAAAAAAAAAAAAAAAAAAAAAATGACGGGCCAGGCACAGTGGCTCATGCCTCTAATCCTAGCACGCTGCGAATCTGAGGCAGGTGGATGTAACACCTGAGGTCAGGAGTTCGAGACCAGCTTGACCAACCTGGTAAAACCCTGTCACTACTAAAAATACAAAAATTACCCATACATTTCAGCCTGGGTGACAGAGCCAGACTTTGTCTTAAAAAAAAAAAAAAATTAGGCCGGGTGCGGTGGCTTGTGCCCGTGATCCCAGCACTTTAGAAGGCCAAGGCAGGAAGATCACCTGAGGTCAGGAGTTCAAGACCAGCCTGACCAACATGGAGAAACCCATTGCAACGAAAGATACAAAAATTAGCCGGGCATGGTGGCGGGTGCCTGTAATACCAGCTACTTAGGAAGCTGAGGCAGGAGAATCACTTCAACCCGGGAGGTGGATGTTGCGGTGAGCCGAGATCATGCCACTGCACTCCAGCCTAGGCAACGAGAGTGAAATGCCATGTCAAAAAAAAAAAAACAATCCACAAAATTGACATGACTGATAAAAAGAACACAAACTGTCAATATCAGGAATGAAAGCAAGAATATCATCACAGATCCACCAGACACTGGGGAGGGGAGGGGTTCACCCTGATCTAAGTTTAACAACTGTACAAATTCCAAAAAGAAAATACTGGAGTAGGTTTTTTTGACCTTGGGATGGAAGACAAGAAAGAATGAACCATAAAATAATCTACTGGACTTCCTCAAAATGACAAATGTTTGCTCAAAAGATACTGCTGAGAAGACGAGGCCGGACTGGGCTCCAGCACCTCCTTCCAAAACCCCGCGTGGCCACCAGGTGGCGGGAGCATGCAGAACAGGTGGTGCTCCCACGCCTTCCTGGCAGGAATGCAACCACCACAAGCACTGAGAAAGGAGAGTTTGGGAGTTTCTTCACAAGTTCAGCCCGCCCACTCCTCTCCTGGGTGTCTGCGCAGTGCTGTGCCTAGGAGGTCCGTCCCTCCAAATGCATGCTGAGATCTGATCCCCATCGTGTGGGTGGGGCTGAATGGAGGTGCTTAGATCACAGGGAGAATCCCTTGTGAAGGGGTTGGTGCCCTCGGCCAAGTGTGAGTGAGTTTTTGCCGTTAGTTCCCATAAGATCTGCTTGTTTAAAAGAACCTGGTGCCTCCGCCCTCCCACCCCCTCTCCTCTCCTCTCTCACCCACTTTGGCCACGCGCTTCACACCTACCAGCTCCTTTCCCCTTCAGCCATGAGTGGAAGCAGCCTGAGGAGGCCTCACCATGTGCGGACACCCAGGCCATGCTGCTTATACAGCCTGCAGAGCCATGAGCCACATAAACCTCCTTTTATAAATTACCCAGCCTCAGGTATTCCTTTATAGCAACACCACACAGACTATGCCACCCAGGAAGTTAAAATGTATGTCCACTGTATTTCTAACTAGTATCAACAAATAATCACAACTAAGTGTGCAGTGATCCATTTAATCACACGTGCAAGACCTTGAACATGAAAATTCCAAAACACTGCGGAGAACAGCTAAAGACCTCAAACAAATGGAAAGCTCACAGAAACACCCAGTGTTAAGATCTCAGTTCTCCCCACACCAGCTATCACAACAGCCCCAAATCAAAGGCCAAGCCAGCTTTTTTGGTAGAAACTCCACGATGATTCTAAAAATGGAAATGCAAAAGGCTTGAAACAACTGAAACTGTTTTGAACAAGAACACTGGAGGATTTACACTACCGAGTCAGGACTAGACGAGCGAGACTCCGTCTCAAAAAAAAGCAAAAGAAAAAATAAGTAAACTGAACTTCACCAAAACTATAAACTATTTTCCAAAGACAGTGTTAAGAAAATGAAAAGGCAAGTCATGAACTGGGAGAGAAAATTTTTTACATAAATCTCACCACGACTTATTTCCAGATGATGGAAGAAATTCTTACAAGAGCAACCTAACAGGCCAAACCCAGTATTTTAAGTTGACCAAAAACTGAACATAAACTTCATAACAGAAGGCATCCAAAGGCCAACACACAGGAGAGGACGGTAGAGCCCATGAGTCACGGGGAAACACACATTTGACAAGCAGTGACACGCCACCACACACACGTTAGAATGGTAAAAATTAAAGAGACCCACAGCCCCAGCGGGTACTGGCGTGGTACGGAGCCCCCAGAACTCAGGCACTGGCGGTGGGATCACCGAATGGGACAACCATTTTGGAAAACAGTTCATACGTTTAACCACACAACACAGCAGTTCCACTCTTAGGTAGGTACCCAAGAGCAATAAAAACATGTCCACAAAAAGACTTGTACATAAATGTTCACAGCAGCTTTATTCAAATAGCAAAAAACTGGAGGCGGACAAATGGACAAACTGCAGCATTTCCACGATGGGCTACTCAGAAGCGAACAGCATGGCTGAATCTCACCAACATCAGCGGGGCCAAGAATGCCACAGATGACGGAGCTGCGTGCTTCTGTTTACCACAAACTCTACAAAGTGACCCGAAAGGCCGGGTGTGGTGGGTCACGCCTGTAATCCCAGCACTTCGTGAGGCCAAGGTGGGCAGATCGCAAGGTCAGGAGTTCGAGACCAGCCTGGCCAACATAGTGAAACCCCATCTCTACTAAAAATAAAAAAACTAGCCAGGCGTGGTGGTGCACACCTGTAGTCCCAGCTACTCAAGAGGCTGAGGCAGGAGAATCACTTGAACCCGGGAGTCAGAGGTTGCAGTGAGCCAAGATCACACCACTGCACTCCAGCCTGGGAGAAAGAGCAAGACTAGATCTCAGGAAAAAAAAAAAAAGTGACATGAAGTCAGAGCAGAGCAACAGCTGGCAGGAATGCCATATGGGAGGGGCATGGGAGCCTTTGGGGCAGTGGAAAGTTTTCCATCTTGACTGTGGAGGGGATTACACGGGGCAAACATCACCAACATTCCTCAATATGCAACCTGTCCACTTAAAAACACACTCACTGGCAGGGCACGGTGGCTCATGCCTGTAATCCCAGCCCTTGGAGAGGCCAAAGCAGGCGGATCACCTGAAGTCAGGAGTTCAAGACCAGCCTGGCCAAACATGGTGAAACCCTGTCTCTACTAAAAAATACAAAAACACAGGTGGCGGGTGCCTGTAATCCCAGCTACTCGGGAGGCTGAGGCAGGGAGAATTTCCTGAACCTGGGAGACAGAGGTTGTAGTGAGCCGAGATTGTGCCACTGCACTCCAGCCTGGGTGACAGAGTGAGCCTCCGTCTCAAAAAAAGAAGAAAAAAAAAAAAGATGAATATTTATGATTCATCCGATTTAGAGTTTGGATTTTTATGAGTAAATATTGTAAAATAATGTAATCCTCTACTCCAAGAAATAAAAAGAGATGCTCAACAGAAATAGATGATTTACTTAAAACAAACCTGTCCGAGGCAGTGACTCTCACTCCACAGCAGAGGGAGGCCACGTTTGCGACCACCCAGGCATACACAGTCCTGACGCCGTTTCCAGTGAATTTGGGAACACATTCCTGGAGAACCCTCTCCTGCTCCTGGCAGTCTTTGGCCCGGCTGGCCTGGGCTATGCCATGGAGGCGCACGTGGGGCCTTCATGGAGACAAGAGTCCTTTGGACACAGAGCCACCTTCCGTGGCCTGGGCAGCCAGCAGAGCCATGTGGTGCCAGCCTGACCCTACTGCTCAAGGTGGGAAACAGGCCCGGGACTTGTTAGACATGCAGCATCTGAAGCCCACTCAGGATCCTCCAAGGCAGAGGGATCTCAACAGAACCGCTGGGGTTCGCTGTAAAGGGCAAGCCTGGCCACACTGGCGTGAATCCTAGGCCTACTCCCTGGCCTCGGAGGCGCGAGTGTCTACGTACTCTGGCAACCCCACTGTGCACAGTGGCCCTGCACAGCCCACGGGAAGGCACTGCGCCAGGAAGGCCCCACTCACCTTGGCCCAGGCCAGCTTCTCCTGGATGGCGGCGTTGCCAGGCTCCACGTGGCGTGCAAACTTGAGATTGTTGATGGTGTACTCGTGGCCACAGTAGACTCTCTGAGGAGAGGGGCGACAGGTGAGCTCGGAAGGCTGTCGCCACCTGTGGAAGTCCTCAGGGATGGGACAAGGACGCCCAGGGGTGTGTCCGGTGAGTGGGCGCCAGGAGGGAGACCCTTTGTCTCCTGCCAGGCAGGCCGGGCGAGGCCCCCACACCCCAGCCCGCAGGGAGGCGCTGCCTACTGTGTCCGGGGGGAGCCGGCCCAGAACCTCCAGGAGAGCTTTGCACATCTCATCTGCAGTCCCTTCATAGAACTTCCCACAGCCAGCCACAAACAAAGTGTCACCTAGAAACAAGAACAGCCACAAGGTGGGGGCCACTCGAGGCCAGTGGCTGAGACTCAGGCAGGGCCTGGAGCAGGGTGACACTCACCGGCAAGGCCCAGGCCCTGAGCCCCAGCTGCCCTCTGGCCCCGGCTGCCCTGACTCCCACAGGCTCGCTCCACTCAGAGCCCGCATTCCAGCTCCCACACCTCCTTCCAAGCCTCAGCTGACAGCACGGACCACCTGATGACCACCCGACTGGCCATACAGACCCAAAACCCAAGTCACTCTTCCCTTACTGCCCCCAGTCCCACCAGTGGTGGCTGAGAGACCCTCACAAACCCAGCCCTCCCCCACACACCCAGCAGCCCCTCTCAGGCTCCTGCCTGGCCCCCATCTTCCCTTGACCCCAGCAGCCAGTGCCACCCTGTGACCAAGGTCTCACCGCCCTGCCTGAGCTGACCAAGACCACCTTTCACCCAGGGGACGCAGTCCACAATGCCAGGCACCTCAGGCGCACCCACCCTCAACCTCAAGCACCCAGGCTCCTCCCTGCCTCAGCCTCAGGACCGTGTCCCCACCCCAGCCTCGGCCTCAGGACCGTGTCCCCACCCCAGCCTCGGTCTCAGGACCGTGTCCCCACCCCAGCCTCGGTCTCAGGACCGTGTCCCCACCCCAGCCTCGGTCTCAGGACCGTGTCCTCACCCCAGCCTCTGCCCTCCTCTTGCTGCTTCATAGCCATCCTCGGCTTGCTGACCCCATGCGCCACTGGCCTCAGGAGCAGGGCTGTCCCCTCTAGAGTGTGCTCAGCACGCAGCATAGCAGGGGCCGCCCCACCTCTCCTCACCACCCAGGGCAGAGAGGCATGCAGCGGTGCTGGGCACAGGCCAAGGCCACGAGTCCCCCTGGGCCCTCCTGGGCACGAGAGATGGGACAGGATGGTAGGACAGGACCTGTTCCCCTGAAGGGCCCCTGACCTCGAGTCTGAGGACAAGCAAGAGGCTATGGAGACCCCAGAGGTAAGGAGGGGCAGAGCAGGCAGGAGGCGACCTTGGGGCCTGAGGCTCCTGCTCCATGGAGCTGTGCCACCTCCCCTTGCCATGGTTACCAAGTGAAACCCCACACTGTAAGGCCAGTTGGGGGACATGCATGGGAGGCAGCCCCCACCTCCAGCAGCCTCCACATGGCCTTCCCACATGGGCCACAGCCATGGAGGGGCTGGCCTACAATGGGGCTATCCCCCAGCCATATGACCTCTAGAGGCAGCTCCCACCAGTCTGTGACAACTCCAGGAGGCAGGCAGTGCCCCTAGATTGGCACAGGTCCTCTAATCCACACTATGGCACTGAGGAACACAGGAGCTCCAGGGCCGAGCCCTCCTCGCCCTGCGGGAAGAAACTGACTCCGTTCCCATGAGACTCGCCAGAACCCCAGCTGCCTCCAGCAGTCTCCGCCAGCACAGCCCTTTTGCTGCAGGCGAAACTGCCTTCCAGACCACGATCCAAATGCACTGTGGGAAGTAACAGGCAGCCCCGCCATGAGGCTCCCCAACACCTGGATGTGTCCGAGGCTGAGCCCCAGGCTCCGCCCTCCGTGGGCCCCTCACACCAGGGCAACAGAGAAGGCCACGAAGCTGCCCCTGTGAACCTGCCTGGCAGGAGACAAAGGGTCTTCATGAAGAACCCGTCCCCACCCCCACCTCAACACGCACCTGTGAACACGGCTGGGGACGGCGAGCCACCGGGTTTGGTCACAAAGTAACAGATGTGTCCTGAAGTATGGCACGGTGTCGACAGGCATTTGACGTTGAGAGACCCCACCTTAAACAAAGCAGGTGACCGCGCGTGCTCCCAGACACCCTAGAGAGCGTCTGCCGGGGTCACCGTGCAGCCCGAGCCCTCCTCAGCTCCGGGGGATATGCCCACAAAGGTGGGGCAGGCACTCCCAGTCACGGGGCTGTGGAACTCACTCACTGCATGGGTGCGCCCAAGAGTGGGGCCCCCCTGGAACCTGAGCACTTGCGTGTAAAAAGCCAAGGGGCTTGTTTTGTTTTCTCCTTCAAAACTGGGCCGAATCCACAGCCAGCATCCCGCTAAAGACGGCTTTCCTTTTGTTTTCCTCTATCCCCATCTGTCCCTCGGCCCCGCCTGTGCGCTGTGCTCAAGGAGCTCGGTGAGTCTAGCCATGAGACCCTACCCGCATGGCCCACTCCCCAGGGTCACACAGCCCTATTCTGCTAACTCCTCTTCTTGTGCCAAGACAAAGAACACCACCCACACTGCCACAGAGGACCGCCGAGAGCCCTCCTGGGTCACTGGGGTAAGGGAGCAGAGAGGACGTGGGGAGGGTCCCCTGCTCCTGGCAGGGCCGCGCTGGAGCACCACCACCACCAGGGCTCACTGCTCACCTGCAGTGTGGACAGGTGAGTGACCTTGTGAGTGAGGGCCCCGATACGGTCGTCACCGCCGTACACCTTCAGCCCCGGTTCCAGCTTCACCAGTTTCTCATTCCCGCCAGCGTGGTCCCTGGAAGTCAAACAGGAGACCTGGGCTGCCTGCTGCTCTTAAACCCTGGTCAAGCAGGATCCCTGTTTTGCACTGGATGTACAGAGAAACGTACATCTTGCAACCCAGAAAATTTGCTTCTTGTCCATCACCGGATCTGCTGCCCAGATACCCGCTCCCAAGCGAGGCTCCCTGCGGCCCCGCCCGTGGCTGTGTTTGAAGCCGAGGAAGCAAATCACAGACACCTGGATGATCCCGTGGCCAGGGTTAGGAGCGTGGGGGCGTGGGGTTATCACCTGGACGTCTTTACGAAGCACCACCTGGCTCCCACCCCCGAGTCCTCGTGCAATAGGTTTGAGAAGTGGCCTGGGGTGGGATTTTTGAAAGCCCCCAGGTGATTCTCATTGCAGCCCAGTTTGGGAGCCACCTCACTGGCAGAAGATCAAACTGTTCAGTGTAGGAATCACCTGGGGCGTGTCTGGGATGAGCAGCTGGCCCTAAAGGTGGTCTGCCTGCAGGGGAGGCCAGGCTGGGCCAGCTCCAGGCCTCCTGATGGCTCACCGGGTGGAGGAGCCTCCTTCAAGCCCAGGTTTCCCCAGAGGAGCCTGCGTGACTTGCATTTCAGAAAGGGGCAATCGAAGGGGCCGTTCCCGGGGCCAAACCTGGGCTAGAATCCCTCATTAGGTTGCAGAGCCCTGACGTGGGGTGGGGCCGCGAGGACCCTGCACATGCCGACCTTCATTTCCGGGGTGAGGCCAAAGCTCTCCCAGCGGCAGGGAGCCTCTGCTTGGCCTCGCTCCACGTCCCCTACAGACTCCTTCGTGTGCCTCCCAAGCAAACTCCAGCGACCACACCAGAAACCGCCTGCCTTGGCACCACTGGGCCCCAAGATAACGGGGTGGAGTGGTAGCCACAGCCCTCTGCCCCTCCTGTCCTTCTGGAGGGCGTGGCACACAGCCCTCAGTCCGCCCATCACCACTCACCACAGATAAGCAAACGCTATCCCGCTGAAGCTAGAGCCTTCACGCTCCGGCATGAACGTCAGAGGGGCCGGGTGAACTCAAAAGCACTACCACGCTAGAGACGTCTGCAGCGAGGCCAGGAGGGGCAGTGAGCTGCGCCAAGTTGGGATGTGCCGGGCAGCTACGCGGAGGCCACCACCAGGGTCCCCAGGAGGAGGCACGCTGGCACAGGGGCCTCACATGACAGGCAGGCCAATGTGCTGAGAGACAGCAGCTCAGCCACATAGGCCAAGGGCCAGGGAGGCTGCAGGCACCGCCCCTCACGCCCAGGTCCCTGCACAGACACCTCCGATGACCCTGCAGAGGCTCTCGGGACCCAACTCACAGAGCCTGAAACTCTCCAGGCCTCAGTGCAGCTGCGTGTAAACCGTGACGCTTCCACCAAAGCCTGGCCAAGCCACCAGCGCAGCGCTCCCACCACCAAGGACAGGACAAAAGGCCTCATTTCACCCGGAGACAGAGGCTGGGGAAGCCACAGCCTGGAGGCCCTAGGACAGTGCCAGACGGGTCTTGGCTCAGGAGAAAGGTGCCAGCTGCTCTTGGGCACTTGCTTGGCAAACAGAAGTGAGAGCCAAATAAACACTCTCCTAGCTTTGAAGAGCCTCAAAAATTTTCAAAAGCTGAACAAGGGCCTTGAGCTGGCAATGCCAGCCCTGGCACCCGACATGGCGCTTTATTCATCCTTGAGTTTTTAAGGATTTTAAAAAGCCCAACCTCTCCAGATATGGCTATTTTTTTTTTTTTATAAAAACAAAAATAGAAAGCCTCCAGAAGAATCTCGCTCTGTCACCCAGGCTGGAGTGCAATGGCGTGATCCTGGCTCACTGCAACCTCCACCTCCAAGATTCAAGCGATTCTCCTACCTCAGCCTCCTGAGTAGCTGAGATTATAGGCGTGTGCCACCATGCCCAGCTAATTTTTGTATTTTTAGTAGAGACAGGGTTTCACCATGTTGGCCAGGCTGGTCCTGACCTCAAGTGATCTGCCCACCTCAGCCTCCCAAAGTGCTGGGATTATAATCCCACGTAGCCACAGTGCCAAGCCGGCTGCTTTAAAAACAACCCCTCACCCCTAGACTCAGTTACTCACTGACATTGAGGCCAACATGCCGGGGCACAAGCAGGGTGGCCCCAGAGGCAGCAGGGGGTTGACGCCCGAGGGTAAGGCTGCAGCCTTCTCCCCTCACCCCACAGGCCATGGGGCCTCAGAATCACTGCAGCACCTGACCTGCCACTCGGGGACCATGGTCTTTCTCAGAAGCCTGTTGGGGGTCTGTCCTCACAAAGCAGACACAGCCTTGGGGGAAGACAGGCCTTGATGTCCCTGAACACACCAGGGCAAGAAGTGAGCCTGATCCCGCACCTCCAGGAGACACTCGGGCCCTGTAGAACCGGCACTTACCAGTGGTGATGGGTGGTGAGCACCGTGGTCAGCTTCACCCCATGCTTTCTCGCCTCCTCCACAACCTGCAGCAACACCGGGGCAGGACGAAGGCCCATCACATTCCCAGGCCTGGCTCGCCAGCCTCCACAGGGTGCCCAGAGGAACCCAGGATGCACGGGAGGGGCCGCTGCTGTGGCCCGTCCCGGCCCTGCTGGCTCGCCCTGCTCCAGGAGAGCAGGTGAAAGCAGCTTCTTCCTGCTCAGCCTGGCACTCTCAGAACCACCCACTACTGCTCCAAGCCCCTCTAGCTATGAAGACATCACCCCCACAGGCAGCACGGAGGGGCAGAAAGCCTCCGGGAAGAGTCACATGCCCGGGACTTAACAGCACAGCATTTTCAGTGTCACCGCCTCTTGCCACCACCTTCTTGGTTAACAGTGGCTGGAGACTAGTTTTTCAGAAATGAAGTGACTGGTTTCCATCTGGCTGAGGGAGAGCTGCACGGACAGTGGTTAGGAAGCCCATCGGGGGTGAGGACTCCGAGCTGGGTGGTGAGGGCAGGGAGAGCCAGGCACAGCCATGCACACCTTCTGGGGCTGCACCGGGTCCACGATGGCAGCCTCCTTGGTCTCGTCGTCAATGACCAGGTACATGTAGTTGTCGGTCAGGGCAGGCAGCACCTCCACCTTCATGGTGCCCTCGTCCACAGTCAGACTCTTCCGCAAGTCTGTGTGGTGGAGAACTCCCAGCAGGGCTGGACCTGCAGACACAGCACAACTCAGCTGGTGCCTGCAGCAGGCCCTCCACAACAGGACGGACAAGCTGCAGTGCTTCCCAGCCTTTCCAGGTTCCTCTGAAAGGAAATACCCTGGCCAGATGCGGTGGTTCTTGCCGGGAATCCCAGCGCTTTAAGAGGCTGAGGTGGAAGGACAGCTTGAGGGCAGGAGTTTGAGACCAGCCTGGGCAACATAGCAAGACCTGGTCTCTACAAATTTAAAAATTAGCCAGCATGGTGGCGCGTGCCTGCAGTCCCTGCTACTCCGGAGGCTTAGGCAAGAGGACAGCTTGAGCCTGGGAGTTTGAGGCTGCAGTGAGCTATGACTGTGCCAGTGCACTCCAGCCTAGGTGACAGAGTAAGATCCTTTTCCTTAAAAAACAAAAGAACCAAAATACATTTCTTCGTATGTCCCCAAAGAAAACACAGAAACTGACTCAAGCTCATATTCATGGAAATCAACTGTTGAGACTTATGATCTGTATTTTCTTCTTTGAGAGCTCTGAAAGGACAGGACGGCCAGCTTGTGGCTGTGATACAAACTGCTGTCTGACATGACTCCTGCCAGCTCTGGGGTATGCACACCCCAGACTCAGGGACAGACCGTGAAGAAAGGAATGCAGACTGGAGGTGCCCCAGCCTAGCCATCTGCCCTCCAGCTAGCTGTGTGGCCACCACTGACTAAACCAGCCCGCGTTCTATGCAGTCACAGCCATTCTCAGCCTCCAGCCAGAGAGAAGCAATACATGACAGGAGGCTGAGGCAGGAGAATCGCTTGAACCTGGGAGGTGGAGGTTGCAGTAAGCCAAGATTACCCCACTGTACTCCAGCCTGGGTGACAGAGGGAAACTCTGTCTCAAAAAAAAAGAAAAGAAAAAGAAACAAATACGTGCTCTTGAACAGCAGGAATGCGAGATGCAGATAACGCACAAAAATCAGCCGTTTTGTGGGAAGCAGAAAAGCTCCTTTTTAAAGTTGCCTTTCTTATTAAAGAATAAGTATGCTAATAACTTTGTTAAGCCCTATCCTACGTAGCTGTTAGACACGCCACGCTTACAGGCATGTAGTACATTCTATGTCCTTGTACTTTAATCAGGTATCTGTGCTGGACGTGCTCACAGGCCCGTCCCAGCTCTCCACTGCTTTTACCTGTTTTAAGAAGTTTTAAGTTATTAGCCAATTGGGTTTTAGTTTAAATTGTGAGGTCCGGCTCCAGCCAACGGAGATCAGACACAGAAGTAAAGACGACCCCAAATGCATAAGAGATAAATGTGTGTGTTTTCCTTTGTTCACCATACCCTCGTGGCAAGACGGCTAGTGAGGGTGCCCTTCCTGCAGTCCAGGAAGTAAAAATTGTATTGCTGAAAAATCCTTTGTCTTAGTGCTGATTTTTCTTTCCAGCACCGAGCATCTATTTCCAACATCCCTCGAGACGGAAGGCTGGCCACAACTGCCCCAGATTCCATTGTGGAGGATACAAAATCACCATCCAACTGCCCTAAAGGACTCTGCCACAGGGGCCCAGGAGGTGGGAGAAGTAGGTGACCAAGGGACAAGTGTCTGCCAGCAAGGAGACCAATGCAAAAGTATTTCAGCAATGAAACTCCTACTAAACCTAAAAATACATGGGGGCCCTGACAATACCTTCAGTTCCACTTTATGGGGGGAAAAACACAAAAGGTGAGAGAGGACAGTGGAATCCTGGGGCAGGTGCCAGGGCAAGGACTTCTCCCAAAAGGTATCCAGAATGGGCAGCACCCAACAACCGAGAGGCAGACATGTCTCCAGGGCCCATGTAAATGAGGAATCCAGCCTTATTTCCACAGCTAGGGAAACCGCCCAAACTATAGTTTCAATCATTGCACAAAGATACCGAGTTACCCTTCTGACAGCCCGCTGGGCGTTTTCCAGGTCCTCCTCATGCACATAATACCTACATTTCTGTATGAGCAGCTTCCTGTGATATTCCCCTTCGCCTCATTACCATCCCAACCCAAGGGGTAGAGAAAGCAGAGTGTGGGTGCTGGAGGCTGCAGGTGGGGTGCAGAAGGGTTGTGACAGGACACCCCAAGTGCCAGGGTGTCCTCCTGGAAAGGAGCTCCATGGATACTAGCTGAACATTACAAACAAAAATACTGCCCATGTGCAGTGACTCACGCCTGGAATCCTAGCACTTTTGGAGGCTGAGGCAGGCGGACCATTTGAGGTCAGGAGTTAGAAACCAGCCTGGCCAACACGGTGAAACCCTGCCTCTACTAAAAATACAAAAATTAGCAGGGCGTATTGGTGGGCGCCTGTAGTCCCAGCTACTAAGGAGGCTGAGGCAGAATTGCTTGAGCCAGGGAGGTGGAGGTTGCAGTGAGCAGAGATTGGTGACTGTACCGCCCAGGTGAAGGGAACTTCATTTACAACTGGGGCTCAGCCTCCCCTGGGGACCACCACAGCCTCCTAAAGAAGCTGACAAGCCACAGAAGTGCCTTTATTCTGAGAAAAGAATGAAGCTGGTGCCAGCACCAGCAGAAACCTTATTCCCTTTCCATATCACTCAGCCCAACATTGCCTGGAAAATGTTCCCAGCTCACCGTTTTGTAACTTTAATACTTTGTACAAACAGAGGTCAAGGACCTGCAGCCTGAGGGGATCTGGACGAAGTTCAGACACATGTTTAGTTTGGCCCACAAAAAAAAAAAAAAAAAAAAAAGAGAGAGAGAGATGGTCTCAGTCTGTCTCCTAGGCTACAGTGCAATGGTGCGGTCACGGGTCACTGCAGCCTCCACCTCCTGGACTTAAGCGATCCTCCCGCCTCAGCCTCTGAAGTGACTGAGACTACAGTCCTGTGTCACCACGCCCAGCTGATTTTGGTTTTTTTTGTTTGTTTGTTTGTAGAGATGAGGTCTCCCTATGTCGCCCAGGCTGGTCTGGAACTCCCGGACTCAAGCGATCCTACCCCCTCGGCCTCCCAAACTTCTGGAATGACAGTCGTGCGTCACTGCCCTTCTTTTTTAAATCAGGAAGTTTCTCTTGAACTGGGCGGCACCAGATACTGGCGCAGGGGGCTCCCTTCGAATGCGGCAGGCACGCCCTGCCGATGCCCACAGTCCCACTCGAACTCTCCGCCTGCGCCTGCGCCTTACGAATGTCCCTAAAACTCTAATTCTGAGGACCGCAAAATCCGTGCTCGTTCTTTAGCAATGGCGACATTTTACCCCCTGCGGAGCCTTGACAGCTTTCAGCGAGATCTGGAAACTGCCAGGGACGCCTCCCTGCCTGCGCCTCCGCCCGCCCAGTGCCCCGCGCTGCGCAGTCTCCAGGGGAACTGGCCTGGCCCGGCCCCGCAGTCCCCTCGGGACGGATGACACGCCGGGTCCCCAGACAGGCAGGCTCCAGCGTCGGGCGGGCAGCTGGACCACCGCAGGCGGCGCCGCGAGAGCGCGGTCCTTGCAGCAAGGCAGCAGGTGCAGGGTGGGCCGGGCGTCCGGGGGCCGCGCCCAGGCGCTCCACGCCGCCGGCCGGGACAGGACGCGACGCCCTGGCTGCGTCAGAAGCGCGGCCGGCCCAGCCCGAGTGTGGAGGCCGCGGGGGACGCAGGCCCGGCCCCGCTTACCTAGCGCCTTCCGCACCCGCGGCCCCGCGCCCGCTCCGCGCCCGCCTCAGCGCCTGCGCCGCCTCCGCTCGAGCCGGGCAGCGCGGCCTCAGGCACCTGCGCAACAGAAACCGCGTCAGCGACCGCCAACCGACGGCCCCGCGCCGTCCGCTCCTTGCCCCGCAGGGCCCGCGCCCCACGATCCGCCCCGCCCCGCCGCACCCACCCAGGCCTCGGCTGGTGCACGCGGCTCCCAACGCGGTGAGGCTCCGGAGGCCGAGCAGCCCGCGGCCCAGCACCATGACCCGAGCGGGGCTGGACGGCTTGGCGGCCCGGGGCCGCAAAACACGGGCGTCGGCGCGCCGCAACCAATCAGCGTCCGCCTCGCGCCTCCCTCAGCCAGTTAGCGTCCGCTTCTCACCGTCCGCCAGCCAATAAACGCGCTTGTACTCAACCCGTTTTCTCCCCGAGCCCCGAATGCCGCAGGCCGCGGGACGGGACTGGGAGCGGTGGCGGCGGCCCGAGAGCTGGGCCGGGAGAGCTGTGTCGCGAGCCTCTGCCTCTTTCCCGGCACCGCACAGCAGCTCCCTGGAGGCCAAGCGTCGCGCCACCCGGGCACCCTGCAGATCGCGACGTGGAACGGGCCGTCGCGGGGGGGCGTGGGGGAGGGGAGAGAACAGCGTTCCGAGGCAGTTGGTCCTTTCCGGGATGCCGTAGGCGTCAGCTGACAGATCTACCTCACGTGACTACAGGAACACTCGGTTGGAGTCATGGCGGTCTCCAGGCCACTGTCCTGCTTCTGGGAGTGGGGGAAGAACATCGTCTGCGTGGGGAGGAACTACGCGGACCACGTCAGGGAGATGCGCAGCGCGGTGTTGAGCGAGCCCGTGCTGTTCTTGAAACCGTCCACGGCCTACGTGCCCGAGGGCTCGCCCATTCTCATGCCCGCGTACAGCCGCAACCTGCACCATGAGCTGGAGCTAGGCGTGGTCATGGGCAAGCGGTGCCGCGCCGCCCCCGAGTCCGCGGCCATGGACTACGTGGGCGGCTATGCCCTGTGCCTGGATATGACCGCCCGGGACGTGCAGGACGAGTGCAAGAAGAAGGGGCTGCCCTGGACTCTGGCCAAGAGCTTCACGGCGTCCTGCCCGGTCAGCGCGTTCGTGCCCAAGGAGAAAATCCCTGACCCTCACAAGCTGAAGCTCTGGCTCAAGGTCAACGGCGAGCTGAGACAGGAGGGTGAGACATCCTCCATGATTTTTTCCATCCCCTACATCATCAGTTATGTTTCTAAGATCATAACCTTGGAAGAAGGAGATATTATCTTGACCGGGACGCCAAAGGGAGTTGGACCCGTTAAAGAAAACGATGAGATCGAGGCTGGCATACACGGGCTGGTCAATATGAGATTTAAGGTGGAAAAGCCAGAATACTGAGGTATTTCTTAAGTTCCGCGAGGGAAGGGAGCAAGACAAAAGCAAGCAACAGCTATTAAATGTCACAATCTTTTAATAAGAAACCTATTATTTAAAAAATGATTAGATTGCCATGCCTCAATTCCTAGAAGATGGACTCTTCAAGAAAACGTGAAGTAGAACGAATGGGCCAGAAATTAACACAGCCAAAGTAAAGTATTTCTTCGGAAAAGATTTTATGAAACCAAATGTTAAAAACAGTTTCCTTTTGTAAAAATTGGGGAAGAATTTTCAGTGGATTATCTGTAGGATGATCAGTAGTTCAAGACTTAAAAACTGCAGAGAAAACTGAAAGTTATTTTGCAGGTAACTTTCCAGTGTTTCTCAATTTTTCTCAGACTTGGTAATCATCAGAAAGAATTTGTAAAAATAAAAATTTCCAAATTACTGGCCCATCCCAGATTCACTGAATCAATTTGATGGGATTAATCCCTGGGGAAGCAGTGTTTATGGAACACTCCAAGTGATTCCTATCAGGAAAATGTGGAAAAACACTGGTGTACAGAATCAGTTTATTTAAAATTTTACTTAGTAAGTGAACAGTTAATGAAGATTTCACCTATTTACTTAGAGTATGTACCCAGACCCATTGATTCTGAGTTCAGAAGATGATTTTGATATTATTGTTGTCCAAATAAAGGTGCTGTCTTTTTTGTGGCTTACAAGTGTATTTTCTCCCCCAGTAATGGTGAAGAGGGAATATTTCCTCTTTATGGGATTTTAGACCTTAGTCTTTGACTTTTGGCCTTGTGAGCACTGTGCTCTATTAACAGAGTTAATCAGCAACCGTACCTCCCAATGGGAGATAAGGAGGCTTTGTGGAAGTTGAATAGCCTGGGTCTGCTGCTTTTGCTCTTGCCTGCACCCTTCTCTGAAAAAAAAGTCTAGACAAGATGCACAGCATAGCTATCAGTGCCTGGAGGAGTCCTCTGGGCTTCGGCGGGAGTTCTGCCAGCCCCTTTGAAGAAAGCCTAGGACATCTAATTTAGTAATAATGGTCAACGTTTATCGAACACAGTACTGTTAGGCATCATGTCAAGCAGTTTAGTGTGTATTTCTGTGTGTTATGTAACCCTCAACCAAGCTGTAATGTTAGTATCATCCCCATTACTCAGATGAAGACAGAGCTACAGCAAGCCTGGCTAAATCACTCAGCTTAGTGGCAGAGCCAAGATGTAACCCAGCTCTCCCAAGACCAGACCTGAAGTCTTGACCACAAAGTGGGCTGCATCTTGTAAGCAGATGTATAAGAAGATCAAACATTTATGTATGCTACAACCCCACGCTTAAATTATAATTTAGTATGAGGAAGTACCATAATTTGATTCCTTTATTAAATATGATGCTATCTTAACTACTTTTACTATTCTTTAATTTTTTCATTGCTTGGCAATGCATGTAATTACAGAAGAGTTAGAAAACAGATTAGCAATTAGAACAAAACAACAAAAATTTCATCTACCCAGAGATAGCTGAAGTTAAGCACTTAGTGCAAGTTCTTCCAAATCTGTGGATATAATTGTAATTTTTTAAATAGTTTGCTCATATATAATTTTCTTAATTTGCTTTTTTTTTTAAATGTAGTTTCATTCTTGTTGCCCAGGCTGGAGTACAGTGGCATGATCTCGGCTCACTGCAAACTCTGTCCCCCGGGTTCAAGTGATTCTCCTGCCTCAGCCTCCCAATTAGCTGGGATTATGGGCATGTGCCACCACACCTGGCTAATTTTGTATTTTTAGTAGAGATGGAGTTTCACCATGTTGGTCAGGTTGGTCTCAAACTCTTGACCTCAGGTGATCCACCCATCTCAGCCTCCCAAAGTGCTGGGATTTCAGGCATGAGCCACCGTGCCTGGCTGCACCATGTAATTTTCTAACTTGTTCATTCCACTGTATATTGTTACCATCTTTTTCCTTGTTAGCTGACACATTTCTGTAGTGTGATTTTGATGGACTGCATGATTCGGAAGACAGGCCTCCATTTTTGGACCTTGAGATTGTCTCTTTTTTTTCTTTTTCTGTTTTTAGGTAATGCTGCTAAAGAGGTTGTCTCTAATGATTTGCTAGTATCAGCACATGAGCTGTTATTTCCTTTGGCTAGGTTCCCAAGTGGAAGAGTTGGATCAAAGGGTGTGCTCATATTGAAAGTGTACTATTAGTCTAGCTAGCAGGTACAAGGTTCAGCTGAGATACATCTACCAAGTTGACAGACTATTAAAGCCAAAGGTATAAAGTAGGAACACTGTTCACATGCAGCCCTAGTAGGTGGCACAAGCCAGCACCGAGTACTGTGCCCCTGGGGTCAGTGTTCACCACAGTGGTAGAACAAGCTTTGTCACAAACATCAACATCAGCATTGCAGGTGTAGGCACGCAAAACCCTTAGATACAAGAATCAAAAACAGAGACACCAAGTCCAACAATTCTTGATGTTGCTAAAATCATAATCCCAGCATTCAAAAGATAAAATTTTCTACTTCTTATTTTGAATACATTTAAACCTATGAAAAAGTTGAAAGACAGGCTGGACGCGGTGGCTCACGCCTGTAATCCCAGCACTTTTGGAGGCCGAGGCAGGTGGATCACGAGGTGAAGAGATCGAGACCATCCTGGCCAACGTGGTGAAACCCCGTCTCTACTAAAAATACAAAAAATTAGCCGGACGTGGTGGCACATGCCTATAATTCCAGCTACTTGAGAGGCTGAGACAGGAGAATCGCTTGAACCCAGGAGGAGGAGGTTGCGGTGAGCCGAGAATTCACCATTGCACACCAGCCTGGGCAATAAGAGCGAAACTCCGTCTCAAAAAAAAGAAAAAGTTGAAAGACTAATACAGTGAACTCCGTATACCCTTTAATAGATTCAACAGTTATTAACATTCACTATGTCCTCTGGTCCTGTGTCTCTCCCTTCCTCCCCCCACGTGTGTATATATACACATGCACCTCTTTCTCTCTCTCTCCATATATACACACACACACACACACACAGCCTTATTTTGGAAATGCATTGGGATGGTAACTGCAGAAATACTCTGCCCTTTCAGCATAGATCTCCTAAGAATCAGGATATTCGCCTACATAGATATGAGACTGGCCGGGCGTAGTGGCTCAGACCTGTAATCCCAGCACTTTGGGAGGCCGAGGTGGGTGGATCATGAGGTCAGGAGTTCAAGACCAGCCTGGCCAAGATGGTGAAACCCAGTATCTACTAAAAATATAAAAATTAGCCGGGCGTGATGGTGGGCGCCTGTAATCCCAGCTGCTTGGGAGGCTGAGGCAGAGAACTGCTCGAACTTGGGAGGCAGAGGTTGCAGTGAGCCAAAATCATGCCACTGCATTCCAGACTGGGTGACAGAGCGAGACTCCGTCAAAAAAAAAAAAAAGAGAGACCATTATCACACTTAAGAAAATAATTCCAGCCAGGCACAATTGTTCATGCCTGTAATCCCAGCACTTTGGGAGGCTGAGGCGGGCGGATCATCTGAGGTTGGGAGTTTAACCAATGTGGAGAAACCCCATCTCTACTAAAAATAATAATAATAATAAAAAGATTAGCGGGGCATGGTGGCACATGCCTGTAAATCCTAGCTACTCGGGAGGCTGAGGCAGGAGAATCACTTTAACCCGGGAGGCAGAGGCAGGAGAATCGCTTGAACCCGGGAGGCAGAGGTTGCAGTGAGCCAAGATCCCACCACTGCACTCCAGCCTGGGCAACAAGAGTGAAACTCCATCTAAAAAATAATAATAATTCCACAATCTATTAGTCTGCACAGACTATAAGGCTTGACATCTGTTGTGTTTTTAAAACATGTTCATTGGGTTTTTATAAAAAATGAGTATTACACATCCACTTAATATATTATGAACATATTTTCAGGTCAGTGAATATAGGTATACATAACCCTTTTTAATGGTGTTTCTTGGATCATGTACCCCAGAAGCACATTCTTGTTCCCATGATTTGCTGAAGGAGAGCTCTCAGGAGAAGCGCAGCGAAGCAGAAAGGGCAGTGAGCAAACTCCAAGGAAGAAAGTGGTCTCCGAGCTGGACACCAGCTTCAGTCAGCTGGTGAACCCAAAGGGAAGCTCTGGAGCAAGGAGTGTGTTGGCACCAGAATATGCTTTCCCTGCCTCTTCCATAGCCAACTCAGGTAATTTTCTGACCCTCATGGAAGCTGAGGGACTTCAGCAAGTGAGGAGTTCAAGGTGGGGCATCCCCTATAGGTTGCACAGGTTTCAGATACTCTGCTATTAGAAACGATGTGGTCAGGCGCAGTGACTCACACCTGTAATCCCAGCACTCTGGGAGGCCAAGGTGGGTGGATCACAAGGTCAGAAGTTTGAGACCAGCCTGGCCAATATGGTGAAACCCCATCTCTACTAAAAATACAAAAGTTAGCCGGGCATGGTGGTGGGCACCTGTAGTCCCAGCTACTCAAGAGGCTGAGGTTGAATTGCTTGAACCCAGGAGGCAGAGGTTACAGTGAGCTGAGATCACACCATTTCAGTCCAGCCTGGGTGACAGAATGAGACTCCATTTCAAAAAAAAAGAAAAAAGGAAACAATGCAAGGAGCATCTTCCATATACTCTACATCAAAGGTCCCCAACCTCCAGGTCACCGACCACCACCAGCCTGTGGCCTGTTAGGAACCGGGCCCCAAAGCAGAAGGCAAGTGAGCATTACCGCCTAAGCTCTGTCTCCTGTCAGATCAGTGATGCCATCAGACTCTCACAGAAGTGTGAACCCTACTGTAAACCACGCAGGCGAGGGATCTAGGTTGCGCATTCCTTATGAGAATCTAATGCCGGGATCTGAGGAGGAACATTTCCATCCTGAAACCATCGCCCCCACTCTCCGCAATCTGTGGAAAAACTGCCTTCCACAAAACCAGTCCTGGGTGCCACAAAGGTTGGGGCCACTGCTCTGCATCACTGGCACTTGTTTGTTCCCTTAGGGAAGTCTTAGAAGTGAAATCAATGAAATGGTTTGCACTTTGAAATTTTGACACTTTTTGCGAAATTGCAGAGGAAAAAAATACCATGTTGCACTTGACAAGAGTGTTTAAGAACACCTTTACTCGGACAGTCTAGCCAGTGCTGGGTATCATGGCTATGGTCATTTTAATTTGCTTTTCTTTCACAGGAAAGCTGACATACATATGTTTATACTCAGCTTTTTTTAACAAGACTGTTTGGCACATCTTTGGTGTAACTGTTGGTACAGTATCTTTGTTTTCAAGATAGTTTTATATTACCTTTCAACACACTTAATTCAAATATGCTAAAACCTTCATTTAATTATTTTACTCTTTTTCTTAAAAATATAAGTGTAATTATATAGTAGGAAAAATATTCAAGTTGTAAAAGCAGAATAGCTGTGCTCAGTCATGTGCACCTGTAATCCCAGCTCTTTGGGAGGTTAAGACGGGATGATCACTGGAGCCCAGGTGTTTGAGACTGTACTGCACAATATAGTGAGACCTCGTCTCAGAAAACAAAAAAGCAGAATTCATACAACAAAAATATTAGCAAATATGAGGGCTGATAAAATTGCTAAACTTAGGCTGAGTGCAGTGGCTCACGCCTGTAATCCCAACAATTTGGGAGCCTGAGGCACATGGATCACTTGAGCCCAGGAATTGAACACCATCCTGGGCAAAATGGCAAGATCCCTGTCTCTACAAATTTTTAAAAAATTAACCTAAAAATTAGGTGGCATCTCCTAAGCTCCTAGACACAGGGTTCAGTGGAGGGGGTACCATAGCCACTGTTGCTGAACCAACAGTGGGAGCTAAGCCAGCACCAGCCATGGCATCCTCACTTCTCTCCTCTCCTGCCTGGCCCTCCACGGCTCTTCGTCCTTCCTTCTCTGTCCACCCTCCCCATTCACCTTGCTTCACAAATTCCATCTTCTCCCCAAGGGAGGATGTAAGGCCTGTTCTGCACAACTAGGTCAAGTCGTTCATAACCTTGTTTGTTACCAGAATTTGGATACTTAGGGGTGAACCTGCATCCTTCCTCTGTGGCTGCACGTGGTAAAAGCCAGATAAAACATTACTGATAAGATAGTCTATGTCCCAACACCAGCCTTAGGAAACAGCTTCATATACTCACTTTTTCCTTTTCCTCAATCCTGTGGTGGATGACGTGCGGCCTTCTAAAGTACCAGGCCAGACCTCCCAGGCCGTGGGTCTACACTGACCTTAGCAGTCAGTGCCCTGAAGCAAGTGACTCTCAATGGCATGGAATTGAGCAGTCTACTTTGTGGCTGCTGCAAAGAAAATGGAGATAAAATGGCAGCTGTCATCCTCACGTCCTTAGTATGTCCCCCTCAGAGTTCTGAGACTTGGGCACGCTCATGAAACTTTTGAAGTTGGTCTCCTCCCAGTTGATTCAGACTCAGTCATGTCAGCCCTGAGCCAGCAAGCCTCCACAAGCACTGGGCAATCCAGTGTGTCACCAGAGAAGACCAGGGGCTAGAAAAGCTCCAGGTGCTCAAAGCAGTTGCACAGAATTGCCCACAACTTTGGCTTTTCCCACCTGGCACCGAGAGCCCCTTGCCCTCGTCCTGTCAGATGACAAGCCACCACCCAGCTCTCAGAAGGTCATCTTTAGAGGTCCTACTCTTTTTCCAGGGAACCAAGACAAAGAATAAAGTGGCTTAAGAAAATAAATAATTCAAATCTGCAGAAGACTAAATGTTTATTAATTCATGTAAACATTTTCCAACTTGGGAGGAGACAAGGCAAAGCCAGTAGGAAGCCTTCTAGGAAAGGAGGTCAGATGAGAGAGGCCTTCAGACTCGCCCCAGACCAGCTCCACCATAACAGTTTCTAGAAACATGTTAGTCACATGTAAACAAAACATAATTTTCCCCAACATTTTCAAATTATTATTCCATTTTAAAGGGAGTTAAAACTCCTATACTTTTCCAGAGTTTAAAATGATAGACTATTTTAAACACGTTTTTGTCCAGACAAGTTTCTGCTCGCCTCAGTGGGATCTGCAAGCTTGCATGACAGTACACTAATTTTCAATCCACTCCTTGCTCTGTGCGATACAACAAACTGCAGGGAGAAACAGAGAAAGAGACAAAAGTTTAGTTTTTAAAATCCCCTGTATATAAAGGTGAAAATCAATGATCACAAATAGAGAACTGCAATGACAGTTTTGTTTACAGAAACTAATATAAACTTCCATTAAAGTTTTAAGATGACGGGAAGAGTCCCAGTCTCAGAATATGGTTTATAGGCCTGGCTTCGACTGATTTTCTAAAAACTTATGTCACTTTTCATGCTATTTCTCTCATATAGGAAAATTGGGATTAAAAGTCTAATGCAGGGCTGGACACGGTGGCTCACGCCTATAATCCCAGCACTTTGGGAGGCCAAGGCAGGTGGATCGCTTGAGGCCAGAAGTTCAAGACCAGCCTGGCCAACAAAGTGAAACCCGTCTCTACTAAAAATATAAAAATTAGACAGGCGTGGTGGTGCACAACTGTGGTCCCAGCTACTCAGGGGCTGAGGCAGGAGGATTACTTGAGCCTGGGGAGGTTGAGACTGCAGTGAGCTGGGATCACACCACACACTCCAGCCTGGGTGACAGAGCAAGCAGAGCAACCCCGTCTCAAAATAAATAAATAAATAAATAAATAAAGTCTAACATAGGAAAAAGGGATTAATGTGTATCCAAACTACCAACTGTGATGGACTTCGAGCTGTAGCAGGGACTCAATCTGTGAGATTACAGGAATATGATGATATAACTTACTAATAATAGTCTCATCTTTTACAATTTATACAGCACTTTAACCAGCATTTTATTTAATATAGAGTGGAAGGACATATCAACCAATTTAATTTCAAGACTGAGGAAAAAAATGTACCAATGTGACAGAAAATTGTGAAAGACTTTAAATGGGCACTAAGCGGGTACCCTTTCAATGGAATGTTGTGCTGCTCTGGCATTGGCTGCAACACCTTCAGAGCTGTCTGATTCTACAGGGCTGCACCTCCCACTGCACGGACTGAGCTGTTTTAGAACTAGGTTGTAGAAAGCTGATAGTGACTCGCATGATCCTGCTCATGGAATCCCCATGAAGTATGTCTGAGTGAAGATGCATTGGCTCTGCCCTGTGGAAGAGTCCAGTGGTGCATCTACAAGCAAACGCACTCAGCATTTTGCATTGCCTGCCTATGTATCTATTCTTCCAATTCCCCTTTGAATCTTTTATCCCCCTACGTGTTACTGATTCCTTCATTAATTAATGAGTTAAATCTTCAACATGTGTTATAGTATTTTTGTATGAGTCATGGTTTCTGGATTTTGGTTTTGGATTTTACGTCTTTTTATTTGTAAAAGACTGTGTTACCTAATGCACCAAGCAGCTTGTCCATAACTGTTGAGTATTTGTGAAAGCCACCAGGAACATCTGTTAAACACATTCTCTGGGAAAGTCCAATATCCTTTGACTTGAGGGTCATTCATTGTTGTATTGAATCAAATTTAAAATCAAAACTCTTAAAGTTCCCATGAACTTAAATTGATCAGACTCATTAACAAGTGGGGCCTCCTATCTAGAGGGAAAGCATACAGAGTTGGTCAAGGACTTGAGCTTGCCCTGACTTGTGACAGTATCTAAGGGTCCATGCTAACCGTTGAAGTGATGCAGCTTCTTACTGCAACTTTTCTTCCTTTGGCCTGGTAATGAAGAGGCCTCAAGCCGAGGTCCCAGAAATATTGGTAAGGCCACTGAAGACTCCATGTCCGCAAATTATTCCTATGAGTTGTGGCCATGGAAAATGGGAAAACCTGCTTATAAGGCGAGATGAAGGAGAGGCAGCATTCACAAATGCTCCTGGCAGGGTGTCCATGAGATGAAAACTAATTTCATCATAATACAAATTCTCTCATCAGCACACAATGTTTTCTAGAGGCTCCGTGATACCATTAGTCTGACACAATTGGAATGTGTGCTCTAGAATATTTAAAAATTTTTTCAGTATTAAGTTCCAGTACAGCAAATATCAGTAGATATAACCCACACAAACAGGAGCACATTGACTTACAGGAGACTACAAGAGAAAAGAGTTGAGAAGCATGAAGTCAAACAATAGGCTGGCTGGGTCCACTCTCACCTGTGACCCAGAGCAAGTGGCAACACTTCTTGGTTCCACTTTTCTCATCTGCAACAGGAGAGTTTGTCTCACTGCACTTCTCCCCCTCTGATACCTTGAACACTAAGACTCTACGATCTTCCACACTGAAGGACTGTCAGTGCCTTGGGAGGCAGCTGTGGCCTTTCAGAGTTGGAGGATCATGGAATTTTGCAGGTTAGCAAAGTTAATTATCCTCCGAAGGGTCTCACAGGCTGAGGTGTGGTGGGATTACGATTCAGACAAAATCTGTCTCCCCACCACAACACAAGCACTTACCTGTGCATCTACACTGCCTCATTAAGTGAAGGGCAGCACCACAGGCTGAGTGGGAGTGGGGACAACCCAGTCTGACCTTTTGGGGTTGGGGGGGACAAGAAGGGGTCTCACTACGTTGCCCACACTGGCCTCAAACTCCTGCACTGAGGCGATCCTCCCACCTCAGCCTACCAAGTAGCTGGGATTACAGGCATGGACTATTGCACCCAGCAGCTCTGATTTTAAAGCCCTTTGCCCTGCTTTGGATTTAACCTTAAAGGATATTTTCTTTGTTGGTCTATTTTCTTGGATGTCTTTGGCAACTCCTTTATATAATATGAAAAAAACCCTGGCTATTTCCTTTGTTTTTAGGGTAACTGAGACCTTATGCACAGCTGGAACTGGGCTTAGAAATCACAAATTCCTGAACTTATCTAGGTTTTTCTTATGGTTTGAATATATAGAATAGTATGGCACTATAAAATGCACTAACTTTTAAATAAATTTTGCTTCTTTCCAAGAGAAATTGCCACTTTAATGCTGTTTTCTGTTCATCTGTCATTGCAAGAAACTCATTTACCTGGTTAAAAAAAAAGATGAGACAAATATATCTGAAGTTTACACAGACAATTCATTTTGACAACAGTGTGAAACAAACTTTCTCATTAGCAATAAAATTTTATTTGCAGTAATTATAGCTCAATTGTTTGTTTTGCATTTGGCAAGAGGCACTTGTTGTTCTTGTTGTTGTTTGCCTTCTGTGACTCTAGCCAAAGAGGCACTTGTTTTTTATTTTACTTTATGCTCACTTCCAGATGTCCATAAGGACTCAGCTACCCTAAAAACAAAGGAAATAGCCAGGTATTTTTTTTTTTCATATTGTTTAAAGGAGTTCCCAAAGACATCAAGGAAAATAGAATAAGAGCCAGGCACAGTGGCTCACGCCTGTAATCCCAGCACTTTGGGAGGCAGAGGCAGGCGGATCACAAGGTCGAGAGATCAAGACCATCCTGGCCAACATGGTGAAACCCTGTCTCTACTAAAAACTACAAAATTTAGCTGGGCGTGGTGGTGGGTGCCTGTAGTCCCAGCTACTTGGGAAGCTGAGGCAGAAGAATTGTTTGAACCCGGGAGGTGGAAGTTACAGTGAGCCGGGATCATGCCACTATACTGCAGCCTGGCAACAGAATGAGACTCTATTTCAAAAAGAAACAAAAAAAATAGACCAACAAAGGTCTATAAAAATCCCAAATTTCTGGGATTATGGGTATGCATACTGTTGCCTGGCTAATTGTTTTATGTTTTATTTTTTGTAAGGACAGGGTCTCACTACGTCACCCAGGGTGATCTTGAACTCCTGGCCTCAAGCGATCCTCCTGTCTCAGCCTCCCAAAGTGCTAGGATTACAGGTGTGACCCCCCATGCCCAGCCAAATATATTGTTTTGATAGAGAAGATAAGGCAGGAAAGGCTATATAAACAGAAGCTCAAAAGGCAATCAGGTAGCTAAGTAAGGAAGACTCTCAATAAAGTAGAAACAAAATTTGGTACTAAAGTCTAATGGTAAATTTCATGAGCTAGTTTTAACAATGAAAAACAAGTGCCTATTACCAAATGCACATGCTAATCCCTAAGTAAGGGAGAAAACTTGTGGTTGACTTTATGTAACTGGGCAGGTGAAACACATCCAAACCCTCCCAGAAGAACCACCTTATGACTCATCAACATTTCCAACTTGTTGTTTTACCCCTTGTTACTTGACTATATAAAATGTCATGTTTGGGCCGGGCACGGTGGGTCACACCTGTAATCCCAGCACTTTGGGAGGCCGAGGCGGGCAGATCACCTCAAGTCAGGAGTTCGAGACCAGCCTGGTTAACATGGTGAAACCTCATTTCAAAAAAATGAATAAAAATAAATAAATAAAATGTCATGTTTTGTTTTTTTTGTTGTTGTTTTTTCAGAGTCTCTCTCTGTCTCCCAGGCTGGAGTGCAGTAGTGCTATCTCGGCTCACTGCAACCTCCGCCTCCTGGGTTCAAGTAGCTCTCTGCCTCAGCCTCCCAAGTAGCTGGGATTACAGGCGCCCACCACCATGCCCGGCTAATTTTTATTTTTAGTAGAGACAGGGTTTCACCACCTTGGCCAGGCTGGTCTTGGACTCCTGACCTCGTGATCCACCTGCCTCGGCCTCCCAAAGTGCTGGGATTACAGGTGTGAGCCACCACGCCTGGTCTTTTTTTTTTTTTTTTTTTTTTAATAGAGACAGGGTTTTATCATGTTGGTCAGACCGGTCTCAAACTCCTGACCTCAGGTGATCCACCCACCTTGGCCTCCCAAAGTGCTGGGATTACAGGTGTGCACTGTTGCGCCCTGCCTGTTGTTGTTTTTTGAGACAGAGTCTTGCTCCGTCACTCAGGCTGGAGTGCAGTGGTGTCATCTTGGCTCACTGCAACTTCCACATCCTGAGTTCAAGTGATTCTTGTGCCCCAGCCTCCTGAGTAGCTGGGATTACAAGTGTATATCACCATGCCCGGCTAATTTCTGTATTTTTAGTAGAGACGGGGTTTCACCACGTTGACCAGGATGGTCTCGATCTCTTGACCTTGTGATCCACCCGCCTCGGCCTCTCAAAGTGCTGGGATTACAGGCGTGAGCCACCGCGCCCGGCCTCTCACTGTGGAAATATTCTAAACATTTCTTCCCTTTTGCTATTTACCGTGCAGCCCAAAGTCTCCTCAGCAACGCTTCCTGTGAGACTACAGGAATGAAGGGTACCTGTGTGATCTGTCAGATCGATCAGCATTTCAAAACTGACAAAGACAGATTTAAAGTCCAAGGAGTTTTTGTTGCAAGTTGTGCACATGTTAGATGCTTCATTTACAATATAACCACAGCTGGAACTGAAAAGAAACAGACAATGATAAAATGTGATGGCTCTAAGCAACAAATTTCATCTTTAGCAGAAAAAGAATTATCACTAAAAACTCTAAGTCAGTGTGTGGAACACTTAGGGTTCAGTGCTGTGTAGAGTACAAAACAGTCGTAAAAAACAGTAAAACACACTTTCTATGCAGCGATTCTCAGGATTCATCTGAAACTTCGTATCTATGCAGCGATTCTCAGGATTCATCTGAAACTTCGTACACCATTCTCTCTGTCCTCCCTTCTTCCTTCCCTCTGCCTATTCTGCCAAGCCCTCAAGGTCCAGCCCAGCCTTATTTCCCCGCTGGAGCCCTCCCTTCCTACATCCCAGCCGGCACCCTTTCCCTCCTGCAACAGCAGCAGAGCACACGCCTCAGGAATAACTCGTGCTGTCGCATCAGCTCCTTATTTTCTCCTCACTGACTGGGAGTTTGAGGGCAGGAACTGTGTCTTGTGCCTGGAAAGCACGAATTCAACAGCTGCTCACTGGATGGTCCTGCACAGGGTCTTCTCTACAAATACAGGAAGCCCTGCAAAGCGGACCAGGTGGCACCCAGATGCTACTAACACTGCTGGTGATACACTTGCCTTTCAGTGGTTTATGCTATTCGACAGTTCTGAAGCAAGCCTGACTTCAGCAGTTTTGAATAGGGAGCCTAATTCAAGTTTCTCAAACAGAGGAAATGAACTAAAGATAGTAGTTTCTTGTCTGGCCACAGATCACTTGGTTTAGCAAATTTTAGATGCTTTCCTCAGATAACAATAATAAATGTACAGGGAAAATTTTTTTTAATTTTTGAAAACTGTTTTTCAAAAAATGAACACAAGGCCCTACACAGCACCCTACACATTAGTTTTTTCAACTTTAATGCCACATCATAAAATGTTTTAAAAATCCAGAGGTCAGTATCTTGACTGTAGCTATAGATACACAAACCTACAAGTTGATAAAACTAATTAGCACACACACGACTGCATGTGAACCTGGAGGAATTTGAATAAGACCAGTGGACTGAATGGTGTCAATATTCTGGCTGTGGCATGGTACTGTCACTTGCAAAATGGTATCGCTAGGGGAAATGGGACAAAGGGCACAAGGGATCTCTTTTCTTTTTTTTTTTTTTTTTTCTTTAAGATGAAGTCTCGCTCTGTCGCCAGGCTGGAGTGCAATGGCATGATCTCAGCTCAATGCAATCTCCGCCTCCCGGGTTCAAGCGATTCTTCTGCCTCAGCCTCCCAAGCAGCTGGGACTGCAGGCGCCCGCCACCATGCTCAGCTAATTTTTGTATGTTTAGTAGAGATGGGGTGTCACCATATTGGCCAGGCTGGCCTCGATCTCTTGACCTTGTGATCTGCCTGCCTCGACCTCCCAAAGTGCTGGGATTACAGGCATAAGCCACCATGCCCAGCCAGGATCTCTCTTTTCTTATACCTCCATGTGAATCTAGGATTATCTGAACAAAAATTTCAATTATAAAAATCCATAGGGAGACTTTCCTAATAATATTAAGCATTTCTTGCCAAGCGTCTTTTAGTTAAGAGCATTAAATCTACTGGGGTTCACTTTCTTTTTTTTTTTTTTTTCTTTTTTTGAGACAGTTTAGCTCTTATTGCCCAGGCTGGAGTGCAATGACGCAATCTTGGCTCACTGCAACCTCCACCTCCTGGGTTCAAGCAATTCTCCTGCCTCAGCCTCCCAAGTAGCTAGGACTACAGGCACATGTCACCATGCCCGGCTAATTTTTTGTTTTTTGTTTGTTTGTTTTTTTTGTTTTGTTTTTGAGACAGAGTCTCACTCTATCGCCAGGCTGGAGTACAGCGGTGTGATCCTGGCTCACTGCAACTTCCATTTTCCGCTTTCAAGCAATTCTCCTGCCTCAGCCTCCCAAGTAGCTGGGACTACAGGCACGCACCACCACACCTGGCTAATTTTTTGTATTTTTAGTAGAGACGGGGTTTCACCATGTTGCCCAGGCTGGTTGCGAACTCCTGAGCTCAGGCAATCTGCCTGTCTCAGCTTCCCAAAGTGCTGGGATTACAGGTGTGAGCCACTGTGCCCAACTGAAAATAATTTTTTTTAAATGCTGTCACTTTGCTATAGGGCATAGCAACTAAAATAGTTTTCTGCCAAATCACTAGACAAATTTGTCTTCCTAGTTAAAAGTTTCTAACATATTATATCTTTTTTGTTAGAATTGCTGAAATACAGATTATATTTTATTTTAAAAGGCAATTATAATATTTTAATCTAGTTTGCTATGGAAACTTTTCAGTATGGTTTGTTTATACATTTATCTCAAATGCATAACCTCTGTTATGTCAACAAACAGCTTTAACTTTTAGAGAGCTTAAAATTTATTAACAGTAATTATTTCTTACAAAAATGAATGTTAAAATAACGTGGCTGCTTACCATCTATTTCGAACTACTTTTGTAGTTTCATCATCAATGTTCAGTGTAGAAATGTAGGCATAGAGGATGCCAAAAAAAGGATCAGCTTTTCCCTCATTCTTCAAAGCTTTTCCCTTTAATTGTTCAACTGTATAGACATCAACTATTGTACTTACTAAAAATAAAAAGAAGTATTACAGTTCTATATATATTCTAAGAATTTAAAGGATTATATCCAAATGGAAAGCTATTAAGTTAAAGGAGAACATGCAGTAGTTTAAGTAACAGAAAAATCACTATGTTGGCTATATAAAAACAGATTATATAAATGGACATAAAAGCAAAAAATAATCAAAAAAAGGGAAATGAAATTAGTCTTCATTAAAATGAAGAATTTCTGGTCATCAAAAGACACCATTAACAAAGTGAAAAGGCAAGCCACAGACTGGGAGATGCTAGCAGTCTACAAAGAGACAAAGGACTCATCCAGAATTATCTTTTTTTTTTTTTAAAGACGGGGTTTCGCCAGGTTGGTCAGGCTAGTCTTGAACTCCCGACCTCAGGTGATCCGCCCGCCTTGGCCTCCAAAGTGCTTGGATTACAGGCGTGAGCCACCGTGCCCGGTCACATCCAGAATTATCTAAAGAATTCTTAAAAATCAATTAGAAAAAACAGGGACTCAATTTTTTAAATGGGGAAGAGACTTTTAAAAGTACATCACAAAAAAAGTTATCAAAATGGCCAATACACATACTGGCCTCATTAATCATCAGGAAAATGCAAATTAAACAAGAGTAGAATTACACAAAACACCTAACATTTAAAAGACTAATAACACAAACATTGGTGAGGAGGTGAAGCAATAACAAAAAGAAATTTTACAAAACTGAAAACGATAATCTATTATTCATTTTTATTTTTCTTTATCTTAGAAGAATGTTCCAAGAACAAATATTACTTGGGTAAGAAAACTTTTATCAGAAGTTATCTGGTTCCTTCAGCACTTCATTGGTTTCTTTTCTTTTGTTGATGTCTAGTACATGAAATTTAATTTTCTTCAATAAACAGATGGTGATGCATATCTATTTATCTATAATATTTTTGTCTTTATCCTTCTATTAGTGTATATGCACAAAAAGTAGATTAAAATAGATTAAAATATGTTAACCAAATAACTGTTTATTTGGGACTGTTTGTTGCATTCTATATTGTGTTTCTTTTTTCTTTTTTTTTGAGACAGTCTCACTCTGTTGCCCAGGCTGGAGTGCAATGGCACAATCTAGGCTTACTGCAACCTCCACCCACCAGGTTCAAGCAATTCTCCGGCCTCAGTCTCCAGAGTAGCTGGAACTACAGGTGCCTGCCACCACACCTGGCTCATTTTTTGTATTTTCAGTAGAGATGGGGTTTCACCATGTTAGCCAGGCTAGCCTCAAACTCCTGACCTCAAGTGATCCATCCACCTCGGTCTCCCAAAGTGCTGGGATTACAGGCATGAGCCACCGCACCTGGCCTGTTTCTTTTATTTTTTATTTTTTCTTTGAGATGGAGTCTCGCTCTGCCACCCAGGCTGGAGTGCAGTAGCATGATCTCGGCTCACTGCAACCTCCGCCTCCCAGGTTCAAGAGATTCTCCTGCCTCAGCTTCCCGAGTAGCTGGAACTACAGGCATATCCCATGATGCCCAGCTAATTTGTGTTTTTAGTAGAGACAGGGTATAGCCACATTGGCCAGGCTGGTCTCATCAACTCCTGGGCTCAAATGATCCACCCACCTCAGCCTCCCAAAGTGCTGGGATTATAGGCATGAGTTACTGAGCCCAGCCTACTTTTAAAATTCTGAGCATTTTAATTTTTAATAAAATATAAAAGTTCTAAAGAAAACATGATTATATTTCACTCTGAAATATGTAATCAATTTCTACATATGAGGTTTTCATGGGAGTAATGAACATTTTAAAAGATAAAAAAGGCCAGGCACCGTGGCTCACACCTGTAATCCCAACACTTTGGGAGGCTGAGGTGAGCAAATTGCTTGGGCTCAGGAGGTTGAGACCAGCTGAGCAAACTGGCGAAACTCAGTTTCTACAGAATACAAAAAATTAGTCCAGTGCAGTGGCGTGCGCCTGTGGTCCCCAGTACTCCAGAGGCTGAGGTAGGAGGATCACTTGAGCCCAGGAGTTTGAAGCTGCAGTAAGATGTCATTGCATCACTGCACTTCAGCTTGGGCAACAGAGTGAGACCCCATCTCAAAAAAAAAAAAAAAAGATAAAACAATTAGTTTTATTTTTATAAATCTGGGTAAATTTAACTATCAAAGTCCCCACAGTAAAATAAAAGAAAAAGGAATGCTTAAAAACTATTTTTGGGCTGTGTGCGGTGGCTCATGCCTGTAATTCCACCACTTTGGGAGGCTGAGGCAGGTGGATCGCCTGAGGTCAGGAGTTTGAGACCAGCCCAGCCAACATGGTGAAACCCTGTGACTTCCAAAACTACAAAAATAAGCCAGGCATGGTGGTGGATACGTGTAATCCCAGCACTTTGGGAGGTTGAGGTGAGCAGATCACCTGAGGTCAGGAGTTCTAATCCAGCCTGGCCAACA
>PVKV010011380.1:40680-64640 GCA_004027835.1 Alouatta palliata
GGGAGGCAGAGGTTGCAGTGAGCCGAGATTGTGCCACTGCACTCCAGCTTGGGCAACAGAGAGACTCTGTCTCAAGAAAAAAAAAAAAAAAGAAAAAAGAAAAAGATGCCCCCTATTTTAAACTACTTTTTGAAAAGCTGAAATACAGTAGTTACAGAAAATGAATGTAGTATCTTGTACCATGTCAAACAAATCTTTACAGGCCCAATTTCAGTCTTTAAAAAAATCCAATATACTTAAAGGGTCACTTACAATTTATGGATTCTTTGAAATAACTGTCAATTTCATCATCCAGAACATTTGTTTCTTTATTTTCTCTTATAAAATTCAGTAAAATGTTAGCTTCTGGTGTATCTTAAATTGAAAATGCATAATAAGTAAAAAGCAAACTGATTATCTTTTAAATCACTGTAAATGATCCAAAATCATTTTAATAGTAAAAAGTGAAGACATGTAAGAATACAATCTAATAGAATATTATGTGGCCACTAACAATGTAATGTAGAATTCTGTTAACATGGAGAGGATGTACACCATGTTACATCGACCACATAGGTTAGTAAAAGAGCACCTTACTAACCTATGTGGTTGAATACCCTTTTAATTAAAAAAATCTATACTATAAATACAAAATTATCCAGAAGAATATATATAAAAAATGATTCTTTCTAGACAGTGGGATTGTAGCTGATCTTTGTTTTCCTTGTTTATGTTTTCATATATTTTTCCTGAATTTTATAGGTATTTCTTTACCCATCAGAAAAAAAATATTTCAAAAGGCAACTGAAATACATAAAATAGGCTCTATAAACACCCTTACTCCTCACGTTGGGACACGAGTGTGCTCAAGAGTTGGGGGTGCTGCGCCAGAAGGCAGGAATGTGAGTTTGGAAAGAACTCCTGCATGATGCCCTTGGACCCCAGGCCCCCAGCCTCCGGCATGTGAATGTTAAGTACCCCAGACCGCCTTGAATATTCTATGACAATGTCTGTACTTTCTTATCTCCCCCAGGAAGATTGATCATTTCTTCCTCCTTGCTTCCGGAATACAAGTTTCATTACACCTGTTCTTTCTCAGAACTAGGTTGCCAGATTGTCACCAGCACGCAGTAGCCCACACGATGACTACCCTTACATCCTTCTAACCAGCATTCATCTCCTTTCTTGTTCCAGAAATTTACATTGTCTCAATACTTGGCAAGTAAAAGGCATTATAAAATATTTATAAATTCATGGGTGAATGAATGAATGTAGAACTCTGTTAACATGGAGAGATGTGCACCACAAATTACTGCACTTCACATGGGAGCATTTGCTGGGGCAAAGCCACAGAAACCCAACCAACCAGCTTCCCACGATGGGGGTTGGCATGGACTGGTGAGTACCAGCATGGCAGGTCCTCACTGACAATAGGGTTATCCTGACTGTCGGAGAAAGGCAGGAATTGCGTCCTCCCTATCTGATAAGTACTCTCAGGGCAGAGAAAGAAACAAGGGAAACTTGACATCCTAGGATGAACACAAGCCATTTAGAGCTTCTTAATTTCTATAAGGCACGTGTAACCCAGAAAATTAAAAGTAAAGCTAATATAACTATTTACAATAGCAAAGGCATGGAACCTAAACACCCCTCAATGGTAGACTGGATAAAGAAAATGTGGTACACATACACACCATGGAATATAATGCAGCCATGAAAAGGAATAAGATCATGTCCTTTGCAAGGACATGGATGAAGTAAAACCATCATCCTCAGCAAACCAACACAGGAACAGAAAACCAAACACCGCATGTTCTCACTTTTAAGTGGGAGCTGAACAATGAAATAACATGGACACAGGGAGAGGGACAACACACGCTGGGGCTTGGCAGGGGGTGGGGGAGGGAGAGCATCAGGACAAATAGCTAATGCATGTAGGGCTTGAAACCTAGATGACAGACTGATAGGTGCAGCAAACCACCATGGCACATGTGAACCTATGTAACAAACCTGCATGTTCTGCACATGTATCTTGGAACTTAAAGTAAAATTAAAAAAAAAAAACAAAGTAAAGCTGATATAAACTAGCCCACAAATTCACGCATCCTTATGAGTATTTTCCTTTAAATTTGTTTCCTTGATAGAATAAATCCAAGAGATCTAGATCTGCTTTCCAACATGGTGGCTATGAATAATAACAACATATTATATTCTTCAAAAGTACTCAGAGAACAGATTTCAAGTGTTCTCACCACAAAAAAGTTATAAGTACGTGAAGTAGTGCATATGTTAATTAGCTTGATTTAGTCATTCTTCAATGTATACATATTTCAAAACAACTTATTGTATTAAATAAATAGATTCCATTTTTTGTCAATTAAAAAGTTAATAAATTTTAAAAATGTGTCTCCTGGCTGGGCGCAGTGACTCATGCCCGTAATCCCAGCACTTTGGGAGGCCAAGGCAGGTGGATCACAAGGTCAGGAAGTCGAGACCATTCCGGCCAACATGGTAAATACAAAAAATTAGCCAGGCGTGGTGGTGTGTGCCTGTAGTCCCAGCTACATGGTAGGCTGAAGCAAGGTAATCACTTGAACCTGGGAGGCAGAGATTGCAGTGAGCCAAGATCATGCCACTGCACTCCAGGCTGGGCGATAGAGCAAGACTCTATAAAAAAAAAAAAAAAAAGTGTCTCCTTGAGAAAGAAGGCATCTTTTCTAATAATGTTGATTGTTACTCAAAATACTTTGACATTTCTTCTTTGAATCTGTCATCAGAGCCAAATGCACAACACCCTAAAATACATCTCATTAATTAGATCTTGAGTTTCCCATACCATTGTGCTGTCAAGCTTAATCATCGTTTCCATTAGACAAATCCACCTATCTTTTAGAAACTTTTCCAGCTCACGTTTACCCTTAGAGGATAAAGATTTTACTATAACTGGTGTTACTAAATGTAAGAATAATAGGCCAGGCTGGGCACAGTGGTTCATGCCTATAATCCTAGCACTTTGGGAGACCAAGGCAGGTGGATCACGAGGTCAGGAGGTCGAGACCATCTAGGTTAACACGGTCAAACCCCGTCACTACTAAAAATACAAAAAATTAGCCAGATGTGGTGGGATGCGCCTGTGGTCCCAGCTACTCAGGAGGCTGAGGCCGGATAATCACGGAGGTTGCAGTGAGCCGAGATTGTGCCAGTGCACTCCAGCCTGGGCGACAGAGGAGACTTCATCTAAAAAAAAGAATGATAGGCCAGGTGTAGTGGCTCTCGCCTGTAATCCCAGAACTTTGGGAGGCCGAGGCAGGAGGATCATTTGAGCCCAGGAGTTCAAGACCAGCCTGGGCAATATGGTGAAACCCTGTCTCTACTAAAAACATAAAAATAAGCTGTGCATGGTGGCGGGCACCTGTAATCCGAGCAAGCTGGGAGGCTGAAGCAGGAGAATTGCTTGAACCCAGGAGGTGGAGGTTGCAGTGAGCCAAGATTGTGGCACTGCACTCCAGCCTGGGGGACAGAGCAAGACTCCGTCTCAAAAATAATAATAATAAACTATTTTTATTGATAAATTATGTCTAATAATAAACCATAATGCCTCCCTCCAAGAAAGAAAAAAATTGAAGAGTAGAGTGCTGTCACCATCGTGTGTCACCATCCATGTCCAACAAAGCAGTCAGTGATCCTCCCAGAACTGGGTCAGATGCTGTCACTGCTCTGCTCCAAACTCAACCTGCCGCGCCGTCCAGAGTGGAAGCCAGCGCACTCTAACAGTCTGTGAGGCCTTCTTTATGGGTGCCTCCATCTCTTTTCAGAATGCTCCTGCCCCTCTCCCCCAAGCACCATCTGTTCCAGCAACACCAGCCCCTGGCTGTTCCTCCCACAGGTAGGGACAGGGCTTTCCCTTGGTTAACCCTTTAGCCTCATCAAGTCTTTGCTCAAATGTCACCCTCCCATGCAGTGCACCTGAACCACCTTGTGGAATATCACACATAGTGTGGCTCTCTAGGTCCTCCTGATTCTATTCCACCTGTTCTCCTTAAATATTTCATAATTTGGCCAGGCACACTGCCTCATGCCTGTAATCCTAGTACTTTGGGAGGCTGAGGTGGGCGGATCACCTGAGGTCGGGAGTTTGAGACCAGCCTGACCAACATGGAGAAACCCTGTCACTACTAAAAATGCAAACTTAGCCGGGCATGGTGGCACATGCCTGTAATCCCAGCTACTCGGGAGGCTGAGGCAGGAGAATCACTTGAACCTGGGAGGCGAAAGTTGCAGTGAGCTGAGATCGTGCCATTGCACTCTAGCCTGGGCAACGAGAACAAAAGTCCATCTCAAGAAAAAAATCATAATTCACGAATATATTATCTTCATTATTTATTCTCCATCTCTCCCTGCTGGAGTATAAGCTCCATGAGGGTGGAAATATTTGTCCATTTTGTGGATGGACCCCAGAACAGCAACCAGCACACAGCAGGTGCTCAGTAACTGAGTTCTGTGAAGAACAATTCAGGGCATGCACATCACCTACCGTGGTGCTGCCTTCAAGGAGACAACATCCATGGGATGGGTGTGCAACATTCAGAGTACTCATATAAAAACCAGAGTCATGTTACTTTACACCATTCCTCACAGTAATTCTCTTTTTAAAATCCTGTCAAAAGCATACATTTGGTCACAAGCATACATTGCTTTATTTACAATTCTGTCACTGTTAATGCTTTGTCACAGACCAGCAGAGTGACCTTATGCTTTAAATGATACCCTACATACTATATTCATAGCTTCCTGAGACGGAAAAAGATTACTCCATTTCTTTGGCAGTACTGGGTTGACGGTTATATCTGCACTCTGAAGCACCCTGAGAATGTTCACAGGCACTAACCCCTCATTTCACCTATCTGGCTCCCTTGATTTCATGCTTTAGTAAACTGTAACTTCTTTACAACCACTTCAGGGTATCATCTGGACATTTAATGTGCAGTTATGAGTTAATGATACTACGTAGAATACTGGGTATGTGTGTGTATGTGTTATGTCCTAGCAGTAAAAGTTATTTGAATGTAGCAAAACTAAATTTACTTTTTAAATAGTAAATAATTTAAGTCATCTAAGCAATAAGATTGATCCCTAAAAAATTATCACAGTGGATTATACTTTAAAAATTAATCTGGTTTTTCATGTTTCTTTCTTTCTGTTTTTTTTTTTTGTTTGTTTTTTTGTTTTGTTTTGTTTTTTGAGTTGATGTCTTGCTCTGTCACCAGGCTGGAATGCAATGGTGTTATTTCAGCTCACTGCAACCTCAGCCTCCTGGGTTAAAGCAATTCTCCTGCCTTAGCTTCCCAAGTAGCTGAGATTACAGGTGCCCGCCACCACGCCCAGCTAATTTTTGTATTTTTGTAGAGATGGGGTTTCACCATGTTGGCCAGGATGGTCTCTATCTCCTGACCTCATGATCTGCCTGCCTCAGCCTCCCAAAGTGCTGGGATTATAAGCATGAGCCACCAGGCCTGGCCTGGCCTCACATTTCTTTAGTAAAGATATCAAAGTTCATCGTTAAGTTTTTTAAAAGTTATATAAAGCAATTTGCACTTCTAATATGAATTAAATCCAGGCTGAATTTTCAGTCTTAAATATACTGTATATATATTGAAATGTGTCCAGTCATTTCCAAAGGGATAAAAAGGTTTCAGAAAGCTTTTTACCTGGATTAGTTGTAATAATGGTTTTTGAGATTACAGTTGCTGTCATGCAGTTTCGAAATTTGTCAAAACTTATTCTTACATCCGAGGCAAATATTACTGTTTGGGGAAAAAGTCATTTAAAATTATTACACGGGAGGTTATAAAATGACAAATATTGAACACAATCACTGGATAATAATACCTGTTTCTCGTGGCATCCAGCACTGTGCAAGTAGAATGGATTCATTATCCCAACTGCATTTGTTTAAAAAGAAGTAATACAAATTGAATACACTATAAAAAACTGATAGTGACACATTATTTACAACAACAACAAAACATTTTCAGTGGCTGGGGTCAGCCATCCCCAAGGTGGTCAAAGATCTCTTGGTCTTAAGGATGCCAGCTTTTACTTGTCCCTCCCATGGAGAATTTAACATCTCCATGAGAGATCATTCCTTCAAAACACACTCTTCTCTAGTGATACTCTGCTTTGCCAATTTATTTTCCCAACAGTTAATCACTCCAGGCTACTTAGAACTAAAGCCTAAAGACTTTAAACTCATACTTTTAGACCACGAAGGTAGGGCCCACTAGCAGATAACTTGCTCAGGGGTCTTGATGGGTTGAAGGCACTTTTCAAATCATTTCCTTTGGTACACAGGCATCAGGGGTCTAGACAATGCCTTGCTGTACTTGGCAGTGCTTCAGGGTGCAGCAGCCCCCACTCTGCCCCACACCTGTGCCCTGCCCTGCTCTAGCATACTTCCCAGGAAGCATGCAGGGAAAGTCTTGCTTGTTCCATGGGACCTAATAAAACACAATTCATTATAAAACAGAATTCAATAATAAAACTGGTTACGGTAGAGTCCTAAGCAATTCCATGCCATCTAAAGACCTCATTTTAAGCTCGTGTCCATAACAACTCAACATTCAAGAGTAAGGTTGGTTTTTTAAATGATCATTCATCTCCTGTCATTACCCTCTGGATATGAAATCCATCACCTTTTTAATAAAAAGAAAATGTCCCGGTGATAACAATAGGGGTTTCACAGTTTGGAAGAGACGTGGGTGGTTACCATGTCATTGCAAAAGAAGATTCTGTTTCATCATAGAGTCTAACTTCACACCGCTGGCCTTTTCTCCGGTCTGAAGTTGTAAAGTATTTTGGCTCTCCAACCTTAGAAATGAAAACAAACCATTACCCTTCACCTATATGTAGAAATACTTAAGTATATGTTGATGAAAATACTCAAATGTTCACCTTTTAAACATCAAATCAGAAATACGAAAATACCAAGAACCAGTAATATATAGTGATGATTTTAAAGCCTCTTCTATCTCTAAACCATGTATCCGTAGCTGAAGTTGTGTCACACAACACTTTGAAGAGAGACAGAAAGACAGGTGCTTAAAGTAGATACTGAAAGTCTTTTCAACATGTCACAACAAGGCTCCATGACAGGCCCCCCTGGGGTATCTATATGGAGTTCTCCAGGGCAGTGAGGGTTTCCAGCACCTGTGTATTCCCAGGGCTCAGTGTGGAGCCCAGCATGGAGTTCATGTGACTGAATGGACTCATCCTCTCTGGGGCTCAGCATCCCTATCTTTTTTTTTTTTTGAGACAGAGTTTTGCTCTTGTTGCCCAGGCTGGAGTGCAACGATGCAACTCTGGCTTACTGCAACCTCCACCTCCCGGGTTCAAGCAATTCTCCTGTCTCAGCCTCCCGAGTAGCTGGGATTACAGGCGCCCACCACTACGCCTGGCTAATTTTTGGTAGTTTTAGTAGAGATGGGTTTTCACCATGTTGGCCAGGCTGGGCTCAAATTCCTGACCTCAGGTGATCTGCCCACCTCGGCCTCCCAAAGTACTGGGATTACAGGCGTGAGCCAGTTTGCCCGGCAGCATCTCCATCTTCTTAGCGAACATAAAACACAACATATCTGTGGTATAAGAAGTATCCACAGGAAACAAACTGATACAGGATACATCCTTTGCCTTCTTCCCAGAGCTACCATGGTGAGAGCCACATGCGGGATATGCAGGAAACTCTGACACTGTCCAAGTCTGTCCATTGTGGGGTGTGAGAATCAAAGAAGTGGAGGTGTTCTTGCTCATTAAAGCAAGTGAAAAAAAAAAAAAGGTAGAGTTGAACCTAAGACCCTTCTCTCCACCCAGTGGTTTCTCATGTGGGAACAGCAGGTGCCTCTGACAGGTTCACAGCAGCAGGCCCAGCATCCATAGTCCCTGGCCACCCCCCAACACTGCCACCACTGCATCTGTGGTGCTAACAGAAAGGGACCTGGAAAGGTCAGCCTAACATCTGGGGTGGGGGAGGTGAAGAACACTTCATTAAAAGGAGTTTTAAAGTGAAAAGACAGTAGAGGTGAGAGGAAGAGACCACAGGTTAATAAAAGTGTGAAGAAAAGGAAATGTAAGATGGCTGAACGCCAAAGGGGAGACAAAAGGCATATAAAATGACGTGACACATGAAAACTGCCAGTTTCCTGCTTCTTCTTTTTTTTTTTTTTTTTTTTTTTTTTTGAGATAGAGTTTTGCTCTTGTTGCCCAGGATGGAGTATAATGCTGTCATCTCGGCTCACTGCAACCTCTGCCTCCCGGATTCAAGCGATTCTCCTGCCTCAGCCTCCCGAGTAGCTGGGATTACAGGCGTATGCCACCATGCCTGGCTAATTTTGTATTTTTAGTAGAGATGGGGTTTCACCATGTTGGCCAAGCTGGTCTCCTCAGGTGATCCACCCATCTCAGCCTCCCAAAGCGCTGGGATTACAGACATGAGCCACCAAACCCGGCTCTTACTACATGACAAATGTAACGAGCATTATCTAGAACTTGAGGAAATTGCAAACAATTGAGCACTCATGTGAACAACTGAATAGAACTGAACCTAAACTGCCTAGAAAGTGACTTCTCCTATTTTTCAAGATGATCATGTAGCATGCTTATTCCTCCTCCGTTAAGGATACAGCATTGTCCCCATGTGGCAGGCATGGCCTCCACAGCCAGGGGCCCGACATCTGAGAGTCTCATTCTCTCAGTCAGTCATCATTTAACATGACAACCAATTCACGTTTACTTATAACATTAACTACTGTAAGTGTGTTTCCCCTCACCACCTTTTTTTTTTTTTTTCGGTCTCTTGACTATCATCTGTCTCTATATTAAGAAATTACTCTTGCCTATTTATTTATTGAGACAGAGTCTTGCTCTGTCACCCAGGCTGGAGTGCAGTGGCGCCATCTCAGCTCATTGCAACCTCTGCTTCCCAGGTTCAGGTGATTCTCCAGCCTCAGCCCCCTGCCACCCAGTAGCTGGGACTACAGGCACCTGCCACCATGCCCAGCTAATTTTTTGTATTTTTAGTAGAAACAGGTTTCACCACGTTGGCCAGGCTGGTCTCAAAATCCCACCCTCAGGTGATCCTCCCGTCTCGGCCTCCCAAAGTGCTGTGACTACAGGCATGAGCTACTGCCCCCAATCTTCTTGCCCCTTTATTTTATTTATTTATTTTTAGACAGGTCTCCCTCTGCTGCCCAGGCTAGAGTACAGTGGCATGATTGTGGCTCACTGCAACCTCAGCCTCCCAGGCTCAGGTGATCCTCCCTCTTCAGCCTCCCAAGCAGCTGGGACTACAGGTATATACCATCACACCTGGCTAAGTTTTGTATTTTTGATAGAGATGGAGTTTCGCCATGTTGCCCAGGCTGGTCTTGAACTCCTGGGCTTAAGTGATACATCTGCCTCGGTCTCCCAAAGTGCTGGGATTACAGATGTGAGCCACTGTGCCTGGACTAATTTTCATGTACTTTATTTTGTGAAACTTAATTGCTGAGGTCTACATCTAAATCTCTGTCCAGTGACTCTGGTCTGTCAAACTACAGAGCTCAGAACTTGCTGCAATAATTGAGATAGACACTGATGCACCAGAAGGGAACACCGCCCCTTGGGTGCCCCGTGGAGTGCCATCCTCCCCTGTACCTCACCAGCCTGGTCCCACTCCACCTGTTAGACCACAGAGCCCCTACAGCAGGGCAGCGTGTATTCACACTCCCTCTCTGGTTTCTGGGCAGCTCTGAGCACAAAGGCAGAGAACTGATCCCTTAACTTATATTCAGCTATGCCTCTTCAAGGAAGATCATGGAGAATTTCAAGTCAATAAGCTTACACTTTCCATTTACATCTTTAAGAGAAGTATAAAAAGCTCTTCTATAGTTAGCAGATCATTTATGAGCAGAGTGGGCATTCAAATACAATTTTATTTTATTACTCATTCACAGATAAAATTTCCCTTAATGAGAAGGGCTACTGTTTTCTTAATTCAACATACTACCAAGATACAGAAGAAAAACTACCCCAGCCAATTATGACCACTCCATCCCAAACACAAATCAAGCTACAGCAACTCTCCTGTCAAACTGCAGTTGGCTTTCCTGGGATTTCAACTTACCGACTTCACAGCTGCAAGCACGTTAATAATCCTCCCATTAAGACTGTGTCCATTTGCAACAATGTCACCCAATGAATAATAATCACGAGACTCTTTAACAGGTAAATGTATCAAAGAAAGTAATTTTGTGTCCACTTCATAACTGGAACAAACTTTTACTGTTGAGTGATTCTCACTGAGCAATAGTTTACAGTTGCTAAATTGCAAAAACACAAGAAAGTTACATGAAAGTGATTTTTGGATAGAAAAAATTTTCCAGTATTACATTTAAATTACATTTTTTGGTTGAAATTTAGACAATATTAAGAAATGTATACTTTCCACTCTTAGAAACATTGAATAATATGGCAAAACATTTTTTGTTTACAATGTGCTTTCATTATGGAAATGTTTTGAGGATCGATGCATGTCGGAGTTCTAAGCATACTACTTGTTTGATCTTGCCCAAGACTCTGCGTTTGTTTTGTTCTCCAAAAAAATCAGAGTATAAAGCACTCCAAAACTTTCAGGGGTTATACAAACCCAAGGACTAGTGTTTCTCTCTCTTGTGGCCCTGGCTACTCTGCCTAAGTGCCTCAGATCAGGGACTGTGTTTCCTACCCTGATGCACTCTGCATGGAGCACATGGGGACACTAGCATAGTGAGCCTGAACTGAGGAGCTCTGCCTCCTGCACCCAGTGCCTCCCAGCCCTCAGCTTCCACATCCCAGCAGCCCTCTAACACAGGGTCCTCCCTGCTCTGCCTCACTTACTACCTCATGGCTTCTCTCCCACGCCACTGCCTTGCTCTCCTGACTAAGCTTCATTCCCCACAGTCCATCCTCCACAAGCAAAGTGATCTTCCACAAGCAAAATATTATTTCCCGGCTCAAAGACTGTCTTGTGGCTACCAGTCACAGAGGAAATAACTCAGTATGAAAGCAAAGCTGTCTGAGAAGTATCTCTGCTTCTGCCTTAAGTTTCTCCCCCTGTCCATGCCCTGCATTCAGCCATATCAGACTACTACATTATGAAATTGGTATTTCTAGATGAAAAATAGTAAAAACATCAGCAGTTTCAAATGGCTCAACCTAACATTAACTGTTCTGGAAAAGACAGGAGGTTTCCCTTTTCTTCCCTCTACCAGGAATGTTCTTCTCTTCATCTATCCATCCATCCATCCATTTCATGAATACTGAGAATCTGTTATATGCCAGACCCTATACTAGGCACAAGGGATCTGGTGGTGAAGAAGGCAGACAAGACCTTCGAACTCATGAGGCTCACATATGTAAGGGGGAGACCCAAGAACAATGAATCAAACAATTTCAGACGGTGACTTGGGTTAGGTGACAACAGCCAGGGCAAAGTCCCAGTAGTTGACCGTTAGCGCTACCACAAACAGAGCAGATGGGGAAGGTTGAAGAAGGTGACATTTAGCTGAGAGTCATTAACCCAAAGAAGCAAATATTCAAACAGATGGGAGAAGAATGTTCTATGCAGATAGGGAGTAGAAAATACAAAAGTTCTCAGTGCAGAATGAGTTCAGGATGTTCATGAATACAAGAAATTCACTGTGGCTGCAGAGAAATGAGGTTTGAGAGTCTGGTGTAAGATGAGGTTAGAAAAGGGAAAGGGTCACAAATGATGCCAGGGTAAATGCAGTAGACTGCTGTGCCTGCCGACAGCCCTTTACAGGCTGGTACAGGAGCACAGCTACATCCTCCTCTCCAGAACTGCCAAGCCCACCTTCGAGCTTATCCCCACATCACCCTGAGGGTTTGGGGAGTGGACGGACTACAGCCAGGGCACTGTTCTAAGGGGCCACTCATACTCCAGAGCTCTGTCCTGGGCTCCTGCTGAGGCTCCAGGTGAACCCACTTCTCTGCTCAGCTTCTTCTCCACCTATCCTCCCAGGGTTTCCCTAAGAGCCCTCCCTCAATGAAATAATCACATAAGAGTCCTCCTCTCAAGCTCTGCTTCCAGGGAAGCTGACCTAAGATGGTAAGGTTGTGAGCAGAAGGATACCTTGATATGAAAAAAGAAATATGCAATTTCCAAAGTTTATCTTTTCTTCTTATTCTGTTTTAACATAACAGTCAAATTTTTGTAAATCTAAGAATGTGAATCAAAGTACTGAAAGCAAAGCCATTTTTTATGTGACTCTGTATCAAAGTAAATTATATAATAATCAAAGATGAGTTTTGTAAGAGAAAATTAAACTCAATTTTACTGAAATAGAAACAGAACACTTCTAGTAAGATCTCTGCTAATCTGATACAAAATTATTAGTAATGATAATTCTAGCACAATCTCTGTGCTAGACAGATACTTACCTAGGAGTTGCAGGGCTGAATTTTTCCTCTCTTTCTATATCCTTCCTTTGGATCAGAGGATTTTCAATTACCACTAAAACAGAGAGCAAAGCATGATGATATCGCAAAGTAACAAGATAAACACATTAAAATCCTGTTTAATTTATAATCATCATTAACTTTAGACTTTAAAAATTTCACACCTCATTCATCTTTCCACGATCAACATACAACATATTTTGATACTGAAATGTCAAAATTGAAATCTTTATCTCCATATATAATTAATATATTTATATAGAACTAATAATTTATTCAACGGATGTCTATAACTATACTGGCCCCTATGAAGCTTACGAAACTTTCCGCCTTCATAGTCCCTGTGTTCAATGACTCTATTATTCAACTAGAGAGATATCACACACTGTCCTGAAGGTTAATAATACAAGGCAATATATGATTAGGGTCTAAATAACTGGTATAGAGAGTGGGCTGCTTGAGACCACAGTATTGAAGAGGAGTGTTTTCATTACCTGCATTACTCTTTCTTTTCTCTTTTTCTACTGTGAAGGACAGCTAGTACACAGGCTTTCTTGTTCCTTTTATTAGGCCAAGGCTGTCATCTGTTGAGTGACTAAGTTCCACACTTCATACTAGGTACATTATCTCTTTTTTTTTTGTGACGGAGTCTTGCTCTGTTGCCTAGGCTGGAGTGCAGTGGCACAATATTGGCTCACTGCAGCCTCCACCTCCCAGGTTCCAGTGATTCTACTGCCTCAGCCTCCTGAGTAGCTGGGATTACAGGTGCATGCTACCACACCTGGCAATTTTTTTTTTTTTTCCAGTAGAGACAGGGTTTCACCATGTTGGCCAGGCTGGTCTCGAACTCCTGACCTCAGGTGATCCCCCCGCCTCAGCCTCCCAAAGTGCTGGGATGAGCCATTGCACCCAGCCACATCATCTCATTTAATATTTACAAGAACCTAATGAGGTATTATTTCATAGTTGAGACCCAATAAGATTAAGAAATGTTCTCAAAGCCATAAGTAAATGTTAAAACTGGGATTTGAATCTAGACCTCTGTGTTTTCAAAGTCTACTGTTCTTTCTACTATACTAGGTTGTACTGTCAAAGGGATACTGGGGTTAGTAGAAAATGCAAAAGATTTGGTATTTCAACCAAAGGTAAAGTTCCTCAAAATCCCATTAACAATTCAAATATCAACTTTTATCAAAATCTATTCAGTGTCCCTATTATATGTCTATAGAAAGATAACCAATTATAACAATAATAAGAGTTGATGCAAATTTAAATATGTAATAAACCAAAGACAGTAAGGTTACCTAGTAAAAATATAACTATCATTTTATATGCTTCAAGTAACATTCTGAATGCCTTGCATTGCAGTTATTTATTTATTTATTTTTGAGACAGGGTCTCACTCTGTGACCCAGGCTGGAATGCAGTGGCACTATATTGGCTCACTGCAACTTCCACCTCCCAAGCTCAACCCATTCTCCCCCTTCAGCCTCCTCAGTAGCTGGTACTACAGGCTCACGCCACAAAACCCAGCTGATTCTTTCTACTGTTTATAGAAATGGTTTTGCCATGTTGCCCAGGATGGTCTCAAACTCCTGAACTCACGCAATCCACCTGCCTCGGCCTCCCAAAGTGTTGGGATTACAGGCGTGAGCCACTGCACCCAACACTTGGCTTTTTCTGATAACTTTTTTTTTTCCTGTTGAGATGGAGTCTCGCTCTATCGCCAGGTGGGAGTGCAGTGGCGCGATCCCAGTTCACTGCAACTTCCATTTTCCAGTTTCAAGCAATTCTTCTGCCTCAGCCACCTGAGTAGCTGGGACTACAGGCACACACTACCAAGCCCAGCTAATTTTTTGTATTTTTAGTAAAGATGGGGTTTCACCATGTTGGCCAGGATGGTCTCAATCTCTTGACCTCATGATCTGCCTGCCTCGGACTCCCAAAGTGCTGGGATTACAGGCGTGAGCCACTGCGCCCGGCCCCGATGAGGTTCTTGAGAATTACAAACTGTGTGTCATTTCAATTCCCTATGTAGGGCTGAGGGCCTCACAGGGTCGTGGGGTGTCCCTTATGCTGTGCTGAGGAGCAGGATCTGAGAAATAGAGAGGCAGGACACCAAAGTACAAGGAAAACGCAGCTGAGCTCAGGGGGCCACGCCACCTATAAGCGGAGTCAAGCGAGGCCCCGAATGTCCAGAAGCAACAGTATTTATTGTGTATAGGTTAGGGGGCAAGGCAGGGAGTGAAGTCATCTTTAAAGATAGTGATAAGGTCGTGAGCAATAAAACCAGGGGTCCACCCCCATTAGGTCACCTAGGTTAGGAGGTGGACAGTGCGCAACAAGGGGCCCATTCCCATTAGGTCATCAAGGCAAGGAGGTGGGCTGTGTGAAGTAGGGAGTCCACCCCCATTATATCACTGAGGCATGGAGGGGGGCCATGTGTAGTGAAGAGGGTGCAGTGTGCAATACCTCTATCTATGGGCAAGCTACTTCTAAGAAGATTTATGGGAGGATGCTTTTTTTTTTTTTTTTTTTGAGACAGAGTCTCACTCCATCACCAGGCACCAGGCTGGAGTGCAGTGGCGCGACCTTGGCTCACTGCAACCTCTGCCGCCAGGATTCAAGGAATTCTCCTGCCTCAGCCTCCCAAGTAGCTGGGACTACAGGCACGCGCCACCACGCCCAGCTAATTTTTTTTGTATTTTTAGTAGAGACGGAGTTTCACCACGTTGACCAGGATGATGTCGATCTCTTGAGCTCGTGATCTGCCCGCCTCGGCCTACCAAAGTGCTGGGATTATGCTTTAAGTCACACAGCACTGAGAGAGCTGTTAGGGTTACTGCCACCTGCTGGCAGCTTTCAATGAGTTCTGTAGGGGAATGCTTTTTGAGCGAGTACAGTAACAAGAGCTGATAAAGTTCACAGTCACCAAGGTGCGATTATCCGGAGGGGTTTTGAGCCCTCGGATGCTCAAGGGATTGCCGGTCTGAGGCAGCCCGCCACGAGAACTGGAGCAAGGTCCTACAACTCCTTTATCAGGAGGAGTGGCTCTTGCCCCAAGCCCGCCATACAGTGGGTATCTTTATGATACTGAACGCTGCTGCCTGGGCCATGGATTCTTGTCCTGGTATAACTGTTTTTCCCTTAAATCATGCTCTGCATCATGTCTGCTCCAGACATTCCTCCAACTATAAGTGGCTTATTCCTTAATTCATGCTCTGTACTGTGTCTACTCTAGGCATTCCTCCGATTATGAACTAAGATATATTTACACATATATATAGGGAAATAACTGAGTGGTAAGACTATACACTGAGACATTCTTCAGATCTTAATTGTTCCAGGATACTGCTTAGCTCTCCTTCCTCGGTGCCTAGATGGGGGGTTACCCATATCAGTATAGTTACCACAAACATACCACAGGAATAATACTGTACTAGAAAAAGTTTAAGTATCAATGCCAACTTACCACAATCACCAACCCTAAAGCTGTCAGAAAGAGACTTGATGTAATCTTCATTGCCCCAGGAAGTTGCATTTACAAAATGTGCTGGTGAATCCCGAATGGTGAAGCTGAAAGTGTATCTTTCTGATCCAATATCTAAGGGAAAATCAGTGCTTTTATTTTTCAAATAAAGGGTTTCAATCACTTCTCTGCCTTTTGATAAGTGTCACATGAAAAGCTTCATTTCAATTCTGAACAAATGATTACTTCTTTAATCAAATGATTCTTTATTATGATGATAAAAATACTCAAACACATGGTACAAAATGTTATTTCAGATGAATATAATATAACGTTATGCTTCTATGAATTTCAAAATGAAGTGGTAACAAGTTGCCCTCTTGATCCCTTCCCTGGTGATCTGTGTATTTGGAGGGAAAGACATGTAAACTTGAGCTATCCAGGTATTACCTTAGGTTCTCCTTTTCTCTCTTACTGTTGTTTGAACCTAAGTCATAATTCAGATTTAAATAGTTATTTCAGTCCCAGCTACTTGAGAGGATGAAGCAGAAGGATTGCTTAAGCCCAGTAGTTCAAGGCTTCAGTGAACTGTGATTGCACCACTGCTCTCCAGCCTGGGTGACAGAGAAAGACCCCACCTCTAAAATAAAAATAAAAACAAAGGCCGGGCGCGGTGGCTCACGCCTGTAATCCCAGCACTTTGGGAGGCCGAGGCGGGTGGATCATGAGGTCAAGAGATCGAGACCATCCTGGTCAACGTGGTGAAACCCCGTCTCTACTAAAAATATAAAAATTAGCTGGACGTGGTGGCGCGCGCCTGTAGTCCCAGCTACTCGGGAGGCTGAGGCAGGAGAATTGCTTGAACCCAGGAGGCGGAGGTTGCGGTGAGCTGAGATCGCGCCATTGCACTCCAGCCTGGGCAACAAGAGCGAAACTCCATCTCAAAAAAAAAAAAGAAAGAAAAAAGAAATAAATAAATAAAAATAGTCCGAGCGTGGTGGCTCACACCTGTAATCCCAACATTTTGGGAAGCTGAGGTGGGTTGATCACCTGAGATCAGGAATTCAAGACCAGCCTGGCCAACATGGTGAAACCCCATCTTTACTAAAAATACAAAACTTAACCAGGTGTGGTGGTGGACACCTGTAGTCCCAGCTACTTGTGATGCTGAGGAAGCAGAATCACTTGAAACTGGGAGGCAGAGGTTGCAGTCAGCCAAGATCCAACCTGGGTGACAAGAATCAAACTGTCTCAAAAATAATAATAGTAATAAAAATTGGCTGGACACAGTGGCTTACCCCTGTGATCCCAGGACTCTGGGAGGCTGAGGTGGGAGAACCACTTGAGGCCTGGAGTTCAAAACCAGCTTGAGCAACATAGAGAGATCCCATCTCTACAGAAAATTTTAAAATTAATGGTGGACTGGTCTTTCCTCTCAGCTACTCTGGAGGCTGAGGAGGAAGGGTCACTTGAGCCCAATTTAAGTGTGTAGTGAACTTTGAATGCACCACTGTACTCCAGCCTGGGAAGAATAAGTTCAGGGTGTTTATGAACTGTACACCTAGGCTGGAGTGCAGTGGTGGGATCTCTCAGTTCACTGTAATCCCCGGCTCCCAGTTCAAGTGATTCTCCTGCCTCAGCCTCCCCGGCAGCTGGGACTACAGGCGCATACTACCATGCCAAGCTAATTTTTGTATTATTTTAGTAGAGATGGGGTTTTTCAGCAGAGGTGGAGAAGAACAGAGTGAGACCCTGTATCTAAAAAACTTAAAATAAATTTTTAAGATTATTATTTGAAAACAAATTATGCGCTACTTAATGAGGACCACTAGGGGTCAGCAAATACTTTTTTTCCAAAATAGAAATTTAATATTGGCTTTCCTAATTAAAAATTACAACAGGCCAGCACGGTGGCTCACGCCTATAATCCCAGGATTTTTGGAGACTGAGGCAGGCAGATCACAAGGTCAAGATCGAGACCATCCTGGTCAACATGGTGAAACTCCGCCTCTACTAAAATACAAAAAGTTAGCCAGGTGTGGTCGCATGCACCTGTAATCGCAGCTACATAGAAGTCTGAGGCAGGGGAATTGTTGAACCTGGGAGGCAGAGGCTGCAGTGAGCCGAGATCACACCACTGCACTCCAGCCTGGCAACAGAGCAAGACTCCATCTTAAAAAAAAAAAAAAAATTACAACCGCCAGGCGCGGTGGCTCAACCCTGTAATCCTAGCACTTTGGGACACCAAGGCGGGTAGATCACAAGTTCAAGAGATCAAGACCATCCTGGCCAACATGGTGAAACCCTGTCTCTACTAAAAATACAAAAATTAAGGCTGGGCGAGGTGTCTCACACCTGTAATCCCAGCACTTTGGGAGGCCGAGGCAGGCGGATCACCTGAGGTCAGGAATTCGAGACCAGCCTAACCAATATGGAGAAACCCTGTCTCCACTAAAAATACAGAATTAGCCAGGTGTGGTGGGGCATGCCTGTAATCCCAGCTACTCGAGATGCTGAGGCAGGAGAATCACTTGAACCCAGGAGGTGGAGGTTGCAGTGAGTCACGATCACACCATTGCACTCCAGCCTGGGCAGCAAGAGTGAAACTCCATCTGAAAAAAAAAAAACAAAAAAACATTAGCTGGGTGTGGTGGCGTGAGCCTGTAGTCCCAGCTACTTGGGAGGTTGAGGCAGGAGAATCACTTGAACTTGAAAGGCAGAGGTTGCACTGAGTCAAGATTGTGCCACTGCACTCCAGCCTGGTGACAGAGCAAGATTCTGTCTCAAAAAAAAAAAAAAAAAAAAAAAAAAATTACAACCTGGCTGGGTGCAGTTGCTCCTGCCTGTAATCCCAGCACTTTGGGAGGCCAAGGGGGTAAGATGCTTCAGCCCAGGAGTTTCAGACCAGCCTGGGCAACAAAGTGAGATCCTATGTCTCTACAAAAAAATCCAAAAATTATTCAAGCACAGTAGCATGCACCTGTGGTCTGGGCTACATGTAAGGTTGAAGTGAGAGGATCACTTGAGCTCAAGGCCAAGGCTGCAGTGAGCTGTCTTCTCATTGCGGCACTCCAGCTTGGGAGACAGCGACTCCGTCAAATAAATAAATAAATAAAATAAAAATCTGCCAGCTGTTGTGGTATATGTAGTTCTAGTTATTTGGGAGGCTGAGGCAGGAAGATCATTTGAGCCTAGGAGTTTGAGGCTGCAGTGATCTATTATCACACCACTGCACTCTAGCCCGGTGACAGAGCAAGACCCTGTCTCAGTCAATCAATCAATACAGATATGAAATAAAAATAAAATAAAGTATCTATCACTGTATCATGAGTCAAAGTAACACAGTCACAGTTATTCAGGTGATTCTAGCAAAACTAATGTCTTCTGCCAAAATTACTGGCTGGTTGGCTAGAGCTCTGATTCACTTAAGCAGTATAGCAACGTGCATATATATAATATATGTAATACATATATAATATGCATAATATGCATATATAATATGTAGAATATACATATATAACCTATATTGTAAACTTTAATAAAAACGATTTAAAGTCTGGGTGCAGCAGCTCACACCTGTAATCCCAGCATTTTGGGAGGCCAAGGCAGGCAGATCACCTGAGGTAAGAAGTTCAAGACCAGCCTGGCAAACATGGCAAAACCCCCTCTCTACTAAAAACACAAAAATTAGCTGGGTGTTGTGCCACGCACCTGTGGCCCCAGCTACTTAGGAGGCTGAGGCAGGAGAATCACTTGAACCGGGACATGGAGGTTGCAGTGAGCTGAAATTGTGCCACTGCACTCCAGCCTAGGCAAGAGAGTGAGACTCTGTCTCAGAAGAAAAAAAAAAAGAAAAAAGAAGACTTTAAAGCTAATAGTAGTGAAATGCAAGTTTTACCATTCTACTTATTTTTGTTTTGTTTTTGTGTTTTTGTTTTTTGAGACGGAGTCGTGTTTTGTTGCCAGTCTGGAGTGCAGTGGTGTGATCTCTGCTCACTGCAACCTTCACCTCCCAGGTTCAAGTTATTCTCCTTCCTCAGCCTCCTGAGTAGCTGGGACTACAGGCATGCACCACCACGCCCGGCTTTTTGTATTTTAGTAGAGACAGGATATTACCATGTTGGCCAGGATGGTCTCGATCTCCTGACCTCGTGATCTGCCCGCCTCAGCCTCCCAAAGTGCTGGGATTACAGGACTATGCCCGGCCTACCATTCTATATTTTATCTTTCATGTCAACTACAAACATTTGAAGGGGAACTGATTTTTAAAATCTAGTTTCAGTCCTGGTTTATGTTTCCATAGTCCTAAAACTTTTGTGCAGTTCAAGCAACTCAATAAGAACCTCTTGGCCGGGTGTGGTGGCTCATGCCTGTAATCCAAGCACTTTGGAGGTCAAGGCGGGTGGATCACCTGAGGTCAGGAGTTCAAGACCAGCCTGACCAACATGGTGGAACCTCGTCTCAAAAAAAAAAAAAGAAGAACCAGGTTGGGCGTGGTGGCTCAGGCCTGCAATCCCAGCACTTTGGGAGGCCAAGGCAGGCAGATCATGAGGTCAAGAGATCGAGACCATCCTGCTCAATATGGTGAAACCCCATCTCTACTAAAATACAAAAAATTAGCCGGGTGTGTTGGCGGGTGCCTGTAGTCCCAGCTACTTGGGGGGGGCTGAGGCAGGTGGATCATGAGGTTAGGAGTCTGAGACCAGCCTGGCCAAGTTAATGAGTTGACCATTTTAACCAGTTATTTTGCCATTGTATACCTAAAACATGTAGGCCAGGCGCAGTGGTTCACAACTGTAATCCCAGCACTTTGGGAGGCCGAGGCAGTTGGATCATGAGGTTAGGAGTTCGAGACCAGCCTGGCCAACATGGTGAAACACCATCTCAATAAAAATACAAAAATTAGCTGGGTGTGATGGCAGGTGCCTGTAATCCCAGCTAATAGGGAGGCTGAGGCAGGAGAATCGTTTGAACACGGAAGGCGGAGGTTGCAGTGAGTCGAGATCGCACCACTGCACCCCAGCCTGGGTGACAGGGCAAGACTCCGTCTTAAAGAAGAAAAAAAAAAGAAACATCAAATAAAATCATTAAAAATTATTTTCAGGCCAGGTGCAGTGGCGCATGCCTGTAATCCCAGCACTTCTGGAAGCCAATGTAGGTGGATTACTTGAGATTAGGAGTTCGAGTCCAGCCTGGGCAACGTGGCAAAACCCATGTCTACAAAAAATACAAAAAGTGAGCTGGATGTGGGGACGTGCCGGTGTGCACCTGTAGTCCTAGCTACTCAGGAGACTGAGTGGGATAGAATGGCCTGACCCTGAAAGGCAAACATTGCAGTGAGCTGAGATTGTGCCACTGTACTCCAGCCTAGGTGACACAGAAAAACTCTGTCAAAAAAAAAAAAAACAAAGGTTTTACTGTCCTCACACCTATAGCCTTCAATCAGGTACTTGACCAACCAACAGAGATGATGGCCAGTGCTCTTAAGGAATTGAACAGGCAAAGAAAAATTAATCTCTTATATATACTTTGTTGTAGTCATAAGCCAAAGTTGATGAAAAATGAAGCAAAGAGTTAAAGAGAACTCAGCTTTTTCTGTCTGGAAATCCTTTGACATCTGTTTTCCCAATAACTATACCAATGATTTTCTGAAAAACAAAAAGGTTACAGAAGACCAATATTAAACACAGATGTACATGGTAAATTTAATTTCATGGGCTTGTTATATTTTACTGGCTCTAACAAACATTTCTGACTAGGAACAATTTAAATGTATTTATTGCAGACAAACATCTAAAAGAATTTCATAAATGTTCAATTCCACAAGGAATAGTACAAAGTAATCCAAAAGTTAACTACTATTACAAATATAATCATTTAATTATGTTAGCATGTTTCTACTTTATTTTCTTTTTTCTTTCTTTCCTTTTTTTTTTTTTAAGACAGAGTCTCAGCCGGGTGTGGTGGCTCACGCCTATAATTCAAACACTTTGGAGGTCAAGGTGGGCGGATCACCTGAGGTTGAGAGTTCAAGACCAGCCTAACCAACATGGTCAACATGGTGAAACCCTGTCTTTAAAAAAAAAAAAAAAAGATAGAGTCTTGCTGTCACCCAGACTGGAGAGCAGTGTTGGAATCTCAGCTCACTGCAACCTCCACCTTCCAGGTTCAAGAGATTCTCCTGCCTCAGCATCCCAACTAGCTGGGACTACAGGCACCTGCCACCATGCCCGGCTAATTTTCTGCATTTTTAGTACAGATGGGGTTTCACCAAGTTGGCCAGGATGGTATCAATGTCCTGACCTCATGATCTACCTGCCTCAGCCTCCCAAAGTGCTGAGATTACAGGTGTGAGCCACCGAACCCAGCCTCTACCTTATTTTCAATCACTAGATGGAGCACAATAACTGCCCTATGCTATCAATCCTTATTTAATTCATCCAAAGCACATGATAATGCAATTTAATTTGCCATAGTCTTAAAAGCCTTCCTTTGTATAGGGTGTTCTAACAATCCACATAAAATTGCTTATCTCTTAATCCAAACATGTTGGACAGTGATATAAATTAGACTGTAACAAAACTTATATTTTACTGCTAATAAATCTAAATTCTAAAGTCCTTGATCTTAAACCTTAGAGATATTAATATCTCCCTAAAATGTGTAATGTTCTCTTTAGTGACTACCGAAGACAAATTTTAAATGTGCTTTTATTTTCCTTTTTCTTTTTTGCCAGGTAAGTATTAAATGTGCTTTAAGAAATAAAAATGGGCCAAGCGTGGTGATTCATGCCTGTAATCCCAGTTCTTTGGGAGACTTAGGCAGACCAATCACCTGAGGTCACAAGTTTGAGACCAGCCTGACCAACGTGGTAAAATCCCATCTCTACTAAAAATACAAAAAATTAACCGGGCATGGTGGGGGGGGTGTCTATAATCCCAGCTACTTGAGAGGCTGAGGCAGGAGAATTGCTTGAACCCGGGAGGTGGAGGCTGCAGTGAGCCCAGATCATGCCACTGCAATCCAGCCTGGGCAACAGAGCAAGACTCCATCTCAAAAAAGAAATAAATAGATACGTTCGTCAGTTTGCTCCTTTCTGCAAGTGGACGCCGCTGAAGAAGCATTGTTAAAGTCTCTCCTCCCTGCGATCATGTCTAAGTCAGAGTCTCCTAAAGAGCCAGAACAGCTGAGGAAGCTCTTCATTGGAGAGTTGAGCTTTGAAACAACCGATGAGAGCCTCAGGAGCCATTTTGAGCAATGGGGAACGCTCACAGACTGTGTGGTAGAGATCCAAACACCAAGCGCTCCAGGGGCTTTGGGTTCATCACGCATGCAACTGTGGAGGAGGTGGATGCAGCCATGAATGCAAGGCCACACAAAGTGGATGGAAGAGTTGTGGAACTAAAGAGAGCTGTCTCAAGAGGAGATTCTCAAAGACCAGGTGCCCACTTAACTGTGAAAAAAATATTCCTTGGTGGCATTAAAGAAGACACTGAAGAACATCACCTAACAGATTATTTTGAACAGTATGGAAAAATTGAAGTGATTGAAATCATGACTGACAGAGGCAGTGGCAAGAAAAGGGGCTTTGCCTTTGTAACCTTTGATGACCATGACTCCGTGGATAAGACTGTCATTCAGAAATACCATACTGTGAATGGCCACAGCTGTGAAGTTAGGAAAGCTCTGTCAAAGCAAGAGATGTCTAGCGTTTCATCCAGCCAAAGAGGTCGAAGTGGCTCTGGAAACTTTGGTGGTGGTCATGGAGGTGGTTTCGGTGAGAATGACAACTTTGGTCATGGAGGAAACTTCAGCGGTCGTGGTGGCTTTGGTGGCAGCCGTGGTGGTGGTGGATATGGTGGCAGTGGGGATGGCTATAATGGATTTGGTAATGATGGAGGCAATTTTGGAGGTAGTGGAAGCTACAATGATTTTGGCAGTTACAACAATCAGTCTTCAAATTTTGGACCCATGAAGGGAGGAAACTTTGGAGGCAGAAGCTCTGGCCCCTATCGTGGTGACA
>PVKV010011381.1:5975-70933 GCA_004027835.1 Alouatta palliata
TACTAAAAATACAAAAATTAGCTGGGCGTGGTGGCACGTGCCTGTAGTCCCAGCTACTCGGGAGGCTGAGGCAGGAGAATTGCTTGAACCCAGGAGGCGGAGGTTGCGGTGAGCCGAGATCGCGCCATTGCACTCCAGCCTGGGTAACAAGAGCGAAACTCCGTCTCAAAAAAAAAAAAAAAAAAAAAAAAAAAAAAAAGGTTTGCAAATGTCAGAATCCACAAAAATTCCAAGCCAAGGAGACTATTTCTATCTTATTGCAGAATAGGGTATGCAATCAATTTCTATCCCTGCAGGTAATCTCTGCATTTTGTTACCTGTGAGTCTAAGAAATGCAACTAACACACTCACCAGGGCTTCTCCTATTGGTTGACAGTTGTTCTTGGGCCACATTCAGTGTTCATACTTCTGTATTTCAAACAGTCACTGTCTTTTTTTTTTTAAAGAATGGGAACACACAGTTTATTCCTGTCATGTAATCAAGTTTACATAATGATGAATGATGGCTAATGACTATGATTACTATTTTAAAAACTGGCCTTTGAATGACATAGAGGAGTTCTAGTAAAAGTATTTAATCACACCTACCATCCTTTCTAACTTCTTCCATTTTGTTGTCCGCAATTTGAAAATTTATAAAAATTTAAAATCTTTATAAATATTAAATTACAGATACTTGCAGAAGAGATTAATATATAGGACTTAAGGTTATAGATTTTTTTAAAAAAACAAATTTGGATAGGAGGAGAAATAGAATAAAAAGACATTGAATGTCTTGAATTTAGATATGTGTTAGGAACAAGGGCAAAACAAACAGTTTAAATCAAAATTTTGCCTTGATCAACTCAGGTGGAGTGAGAGAGTTGATTAAATAGTACTAGTGGTGTTTATTGTACTATATAACCTCATATGTAGGAGGGGATTCTTTTCACTCATTGCATTAGAAAACAAGGAAAGTTCTCACTACATTCAAGAGAGAAAAAAAATGAACATCAAATAAAATATAACGATGCAGACAAATTTCTAAGAATGACAGTTAAGTTTCTTCTCACACAGCCATGCTTAATAAGTTTAATTTAATTAAAAAATCAAATAAATGAAGTAAACGGGTATATAAAGAATACACTGTCACGGACTGAGCAGTATTAGTACACTTCCTTCTGAGATTTCAGGTGACCAGATAATTAGGTTTTGACACAATTTGCAAAGTGGAAAAATTATATGTATAAAAATTATTTATATATACATTATAAAATTTGATCAATATTGTTTAGAAAAAATACAAAGTACTATATTTTCAAGCTAAATCCCTCCTCCTCATTATTTTATTTTCCCTAGGGAAAAACTTATAAATCATAAAAGCTGATAACTAACAAGACAGTGTAAGGATATAATGAGAGGAAAACATAGGCCGGGCACGGTGGCTCACGCCTGTAATCCCAGCACTTTGGGAGGCCGAGGCAGGCGGATTAGGAGGTCAAGAGATCGAGACCATCCTGGTCAACATGGTGAAACCCCGTCTCTACTAAAAATACAAAAAATTTAGCTGGGCGTGGTGGCGCGCGCCTGTAGTCCCAGCTACTCGGGAGGCTGAGGCAGAAGAATTGCTTGAACCCGGGCGGCAGAGGTTGCAGTGAGCCGAGGTCGCGCCACTGCACTCCAGCCTGGCGCCTGGTGACGGAGTGAGACTCTATCTCAAAAAAAAAAAAAAAAAAAAAAAGAGAGGAAAACATTACTTAGGAGTAAAAAGGATTATTATTAACATCAGAGATCACTGGTTTTCAATGATTTTTAATCAAGCTAGAAAATAGAACTGTATGTATTTTAAAGAGTAGAAATGCCAGTATTTTTAAAGTCTTCAAAAGAAAAAGTGTATAATTATCTCCAGTATATTTCCAAAAGCTCACTAGTAAGATATTGCAAAAAACAATCCCATGCCGGGCACTGTGGCTCATGCCTGTAATCGCAGCACTTTGGGAGGCAGGGGGCACGGACCACCTAGGTCAGGAGTTCAAGATACAGCCTATCCAACATGATGAAACCCTGTCTTTACTAAAAATACAAAAGTTAGCCAGACATGGTGGCAGACACCTGTAATCCCAGCTGCTCTGGACACTAAGGCAGGAGAATCACTTGAACCCAGAAGACAGAGGTTGCAGTGAGCCAAGATGGCACCACTGCACTCCTGCCTGACTCCATCTCAAAAACAAAAAAGAAAACAAAACAAAAACAATCCCAGTAGTTTCTGTTTTCTCATGCAAATTTTTTTTCACCAAATACTTCCCAATGATTGACTTTCTGTTAACCATCGTTTAAACTTACAACTATTTTTTACTACTTATAATACTGTTTCTTTCTGAGATAGCTGAGGAGAATTTTTAAAAACTTATTAGAAGTTCTGCTGGGAGGTTTCAAACACAAGATAAACTTGGGTACGTTACAATTTTACAGTTTTTTGAGCACTTATTCATGAATTGTGCAGCTCCACACTGCAAGCAGTTAGGGGCTCTGCTGAAGGAATGAGAGAGGATGGCTTTTGTAGGGCAAGCATAGGAGCAAGATAAATATTTGATTGGCTAAAGTGGAACAGTAGTTTTATTTAGATCATTCCAGTAGAAAGTTCCTAGTTATAGGTTACTTGGAAGTTCCTGATTGGTTTAGCTTAATTTTCATTTTACTGTTTACACTGAGATGGGTTTTGGTTTGCTTTAGGTAGAAACCTGGAGTGCTGGAGCAGCCTCAGCCTAATAAATTATTTTAACAATTGCTTATGGTTAACCCTCAATATTTGAAAATTCATACTTTTTTCCTCTAAAAAATAAGTCACAGGGTTCAGATGTGGTGGTCTTAAAATGAATATTATCAAAATAAGGATTGCAGGCCAAGCACCGTGACTCATGCCTGTGATTTCAGCACTGTGGGAGGCCAAGGCAAGTGGATCACTCGAGCTCAGGAGTTTGAGACCAGCCTGGGCAATATGGCAAAACTACCAAGAATAAAAAAATATTATCCAAGCATGATAGTAGGTAGTTGTAGTCTCTGCTGCTTGGGAGGTTGAGGTGGTGGGATCACTTGAGGCAAAGGTGTGCAGTGAGCTACGACCATACCACTACATTACTGCCTGAGTGACAGAGCAAGACTCTTTCTCAGAAAAAAGGATTGAAAAGGCAAACATTTAAGGCTGGAATCTATTGTCCAGGAAGGTATTATTTTTAATATTCTCTTAGAAAAATGTGTTTGCTTTTAGTTAAATGAGAAAAATTCTGTACTGTTTTGATGTATCAACAATAAAGTAAAACTTGCCACTAAATTCAATATCAATTATATAGAAAATGTAAATATCGAGTCTCCCAAGTGGAATAAATTTTTATTTTTATTTATTTATTGTTAACTTTTAAATTCAGGCATACATGTGCAGGTTTATTATATAGATAAATTGTGTCATGGGGGTTTGTTGTACAGATGACTTCATCATTAAGATATTAAGCCTAGTACCTATTAGTTGTTTTTCTTGATCTTCTTCTTCCTCCCACACTCCACCTTCAGGTAGGCCCCAGTGTCCGTTGTTCCCCTGTATGTGTCCATGTGTTTTCATTATTTAGCTCTCACTTATAATTGAGAACGTGTAGTACTTGGTTTTCTGTTCCTGTTAGTTTGCTAAGGATGATGGTCTCTAGCTCCATCCACATTGCTGCAAAGGACATGATCGTGTTCTTTTATGGCTCCATGGTATTCCAAAGTGTATAGGTACCACATTTTCTTTATCTAGTCTACTACTGATGAGCCTTTAGGTTGATTTCATGTCTTTGCTATTATGAATAGTGGTGCAATGAACATATGCATGTGTCTTTATAAAGAACGTTTTGTATTCCTTTAGGTATATACCTAATAATGAGGTTGCTGGGTCACATGGTAATTTTGTTCTGAGCTCTTTGAGGGATTGCCACACTGCTTTCTACAATGGTTGAACTAGTTGCACTCCCAACAATAGTATATAAGCATTTCGTTTTCTTCATAACCACGCCAGCATCTGTTATTTTTTGATTTTTGATTTTGTTTTGGTTTTTGAGATGAAGTTTTGCTCTTGTTGCCCAGGCTGGAGTGCAATGTCATGATCTCAGCTCACTGCAACCTCTGCTTCCCAGGTTCAAGTGATTCTCCTTCTTCAGCCTCCTGAATAGCCGGGACTATAGGCGCCCACTACCACACCAGGCTAATTTTCATATATATATATTTTTTGTAAAGATGAGGTTTCTCTATGTTAGCCAGGCTAGTCTCAAACTCCTGACCTTAGGTGATCCACCCACCTTGGCATCCTGAAGTGCTGGGATTATAGGCATGAGCCACCATGTCCAGGCTTTTTTTGACTTTTTAATAATAGTCATTCTGACTGGTGAGAGATGGTATCTCATTGTGGTTTTGATTTGCATTACTTTAATGATCAAAGATGCTGAGCTTTTTTCCATATACTTCTTGGCTACACGTATGTCTTTTGTGTGAAAGTCTCCATTCATGTCCTTTGCCCACTCTTTAATGGAGTTGTTTATTTCTTGTAAATTTGAGTTTCTTATAGATGCTGAATAGTAGACCTTTGTCAGATGCATAGTTTCCAAAATTTTTCTGTCATTCTGTCAGTTGATAGTTTTTACTCTGTCGATAGTTTCTTTAGCTTTGCAGAAGCTCTTTAGTTTAATTAGATCCCATTTGTCAATTTTTGCTTTTGCTGCAATTGCTTTTCATGTTCTCCATCATGAAATATTTGCTTGTTCTTATGTCCAGAGTGGTATTGCCCAAATTTTAATGATTTTGAGTTTTACATTTAAGTCTTTAATCCATCTTGAGTTAATTTCTGTATATGGTGTAAGAAAGGGGTCCATTTTCAATCTGCATGTGGCCAGCCAGTTATCCAGTACCATTTACTGAATTGCTCAAAATCGTACAATTCCTCAAAACCATACAATTATATGGAGTCCTTTCCCATTACTTGGTTTTGTCAGCTTTATTGAAGGTCAGATGGTTGTAGGTGTGTGGCCTTATTTCTGGTCTCTATTCTGTTTCATTGGTCTGTGTGTTTGTTTTTGTTCCAGTACCATACTGTTTTGGTTTCTGTAGCCCTGCAGTATGGATTGAAGTCAGGTAGCATGACTCCAGCTTCGTTCTTTTTGCTTAGAATTTCCTTGGCTATTTGGGCTCCGTTTTGGTTCCATATGAATTTTTAAATAGTTTTTTTTCTGGTTTTGTGAAGAAAGTAATTTTGGTTGATAGGAATAACATTTCATCTATAAATTGCTTTGGTTAGTATGGCCATTTTAATGATATTGAATCTTCCTATCCATGAGCATGGAATGTTTTTCAATTTGTTTGTGTCATCTCTGATTTATTTGAAGAGTGCTTTGTAGTTCTCATTGTAGAGATCTTTCTCCTCCATGGTTAGCTATATTCCTAGGTATTTTATTCTTTTTGTGACAATTGTGAATGGGATTGTGTTCCCGATTGGCTCTCAGCTTGACTGTTGTTGGTGTATAGGGATGCTAGTGATTTTTGTACACTGATTTTGTATCCTGAGCCTTCACTGAAGTTGTTTATCAGCTTAAGCTGAAACTGTGAGGTTTTCTGGATATAGAATCATGTTGTCTGCAAATAGATACAGTTTTCTTTTTTATTCTATTTTGATGCCCTTTATTTATTTCTTTTGCCTGATTGCCCTGGCCACGACTTGCAATATAATGTTGAATAGGAGAGGTGAGAGTGGGCATCCTTGTCTTATGTTGGTTTTCAAAGAAAATGCTTCTAGCTTTTGCCCATTCAGTATGATGTTGACTGTGGCTTTGTCATAGATAGCTCCTGTTTTGAGGTATGTTCCTTTAATACCTACTTTATTGAGAGTTTGTAACATAAAGGGATATTCAATTTTATCAAGAGCCTTTTCTGCTTCTATTGAGATAATCATGTGTTTTTTGTCTTTAGTTCTGTTTATGTGATTAATTGCATTTATTGATTTGTGTATGCTGAACCAACCTTGCATTCAAGGAACAAAGCCTACTTGATCTGGTGGATAAGCTTTTTGATGGGCTGCTAGATTTTATTTGCTGATATTTTGTTGAGGATTTTGGCATCATAGTGGGAGACTTCAACATTCCACTGACAGTATTAGACAGATTATCAAGGCAAAAAATTATCAAAGAGATTCTGGACCTGAATTCAGAACTGGATCAAATGGACCTGGTAGATATCTTTAGAACCCTCCATACCAAAACAGCCAAATATACATTCTTCTCATTGCCACATAGCACTTATTCTAAAATTGACCACACAATTGGATATAAAACAATCCTCAGGAAATGTAAAAGAACTGATTAACACCTCTCCCTCAGACAACAGAGCAATAAAATTAGAAATCTAGACTAAGAAAATTGCTCAAAACCATACAATTATATGGAAATTAAATAACCAGCTCCTGAATGATGTTAGGGTAAATAATGAAGTTAAGGTAGAAATCAAGACATTCTTTGAAACTAATGAGAACAAAGATACAACATACCAGAATCTCTGGGACACAACTGAGGTAGTATGAAGAAGAAAATTTTTTTTTTTTTTTTTTTTTTTTTGAGACAGAATCTTACTCTGTCACCAGGCGCTAGGCTGGAGTGCAGTGGCGCGACCTCGGCTCACTGCAACCTCCGCCACCCGGGTTCAAGCAATTCTCCTGCCTCAACCTCCCAAGTAGCTGGGACTACAGGCACACGCCACCACGCCCAGCTAATTTTTTTTTGTATTTTTAGTAGAGACGGGGTTTCACCATGTTGACCAGAAGAAGAAAATTTATGGCACTAAACATCCACATCAAAGAGAGAAACATCTCAATTTAGCAACCTAACATCATAACTAAAAGAGCTAGAGAACCAAGAGCAAACTAACCTCAACACTAGCAGAAGACAAGAAATAATCACAATCTGAGCTGAATTGAAAGAGACTGATACACAAAAAACATTCAAAAAAAATCAATGACTCCAGGAGTTTTGTTTTTTTCAAAAAAATTAATAAAACAGATCAGTAGGAAGACAATAAAGAAGAAAAGAGAGAAGATCCAAATAAACACAATTAGAAATGACAAAATGGTTGTTACCACTGAGTCCACAGAAATATAAATAAATATCTGAGAATATTATATACTCCTCTATGCACACAAACTAGAAAATCTAGAAGAAATGGATAAGTTCCTGGACACATAACCCCTCCCAAGACTGAACTAGGAACAAGCTGAATCCCTAAAGAGTAGTGAGCTCCAAAATTGAGTCAGTAAAAATAGCTTATCAACCAAAACAAGCCCAGGCCTGGATGGATTAACAGCTAAATTCTACTCAATGTAGAAGGAAGAGCTGGTAGCATTCCTACTAAAACTATTACCAAAAGTTGAGTAGGAAAGACTCCTCCCTAACTCATTCTATGAGGCCAGCATGATCCTGATACCAAAACTTGGAAGAGACGCAATAATATTTTTTCCATAGGAATTCAACATGTTGATTAAAAAAATAGAGATACATCATTCACAATCTCTACATAGAATTTTATTAAATTTAAGTAAGCTTAAAAGTTTAGGCTCAAGTAAACAAATGTGTGAAAGATTCCATTTCATCCAAATTCCTTAGAAATCTTCTTTTCAGGCAGCCAAAGGGGACGTCTTCTAATGGGCACCCTAAAGTTTTGCTTGGCTCTTGAGTAGCAGCTGGCAGAAAAGCTCATATCTATCAGAAGCTCATGCTGAGCTCATAGAGGCAATGATCCTTAGCTGAGTGGTTTTCAATTCTTTATTGACTTTTTTAGCATTTCTATTATTTCAATTGGCAGTGGCAATGGAGTGAGTCAGGATAAATTATTGTATAAAACGGGTACCAGAAGAGCTAGAAATTAGTTACAAATCTGAGCAATGTGATACTTCTGAAGGCTTACTATGAGAACTTGGCTTAGTGTTGAAATTAATTTCTCTATATTCTTTTAAGAATTGCTTGTCTTTGTTCCAGGATGTCTAGAACTTCAGTTGGAAGACTTAAAGGCTGAAATCATTTCAAGGATCACAACTCACATGTCTGGTGGTTTATGCTAATTGCAGTTTTAGATGTTAGCTAGGGCTGTGGGCTACACCAACATGTGATCCATTCATGTTACCTGAGTTTCTCTACAACAAGGAGGCTGGGCTTTGAAGGCTAGTGTCCTGAGAGACAGCCAGATAGAAGCTATATATTTTTTATAATCTGGCCTTAAAAATTACACAGCATAACTTTCACCCTAGATTGAAGCAGATACAAGCCTGCCAAATTCATGGATTAGGGAAATAGATGCCACCTCCTAATGGAGAGTGACAAGGTTTTGGAGAATATGTGAAACCAAAAATATTACTGTGGTCATTCTGGAAAATATGATTCTCTGCATCTTGCTATAAGGAAATTCTAATGACGAACTTGCTTTGTTATAGAAAGTCTAAATCTGTATTATAACAGGTACCCATTAATTTTAGTCCTACTGTTTGGGGCTACATAAGAGTAGTATAAATAGTGTATTGCATGACAGCTCTTTAAATACTCAAGTCTTGTCACTTTGTAGCCTTTTCTTTATTTAAATATTTCAATTTCCTTTTAAAAACCCTACGAATACACTCTCACTTATCAATGTCTTTAAAATGTGATAATACTGAAGTGAACACAATATTCCAACATTTCAAGTGAGGCTTTAGTAAAGAGTGAAATTAGCTGTGATTCCGCTTGTTCAGGAAGTATATCTTAGATGATATAGCCTAAAGTAACTAGCTTCTTTAGGAATGTCACATTATTATTTAAATTGGCTACATTGCTAACTGGTATTTCTTTCTGGTGTGAAAACTCTAGCTTGAATGATTTCTTTACTTCACTCTTATATCCTCTCTCTCTCCTTCTTTTTTTCTTTTTCCCTCTCTTTTCTCTCTTTATTTCAATCTCTTTCATCTTTCTGTCTCTTCTTTTTTCCTTTCTTCTTCTAAGTGAAAAAACTTTATATTTACCTATATCTAATTGAATATTGTTAAATATGGCCTATTTTTTTTCTACCAGCTTGTTAGAGAGGTTTTGGAATCCTGATTAGGCTATACAGCATAGCTCTAATTTTTAAACTTCTTATGATCTGTGAATTGGCTGGATTTTGGCAGTCAGTTTATGAAACAACTTCTCAGACATGGAGAACCTAACAATCGCATTATCTAGCAACAAGTTTTAGAGAAAACTTTGTTATCAATTCATTGATCATTAGACTCAGCAGTTATTTCTTTGCATTTATTTTCCCAATCGCATTTAAAATAGTATCCAGACCTTTATGATTAGTCACAGACTGTTGATGGCATATACATTTCCTGAGCCGACTGGAGAAAGAATGTCCACATTCATATATTCAACCTTTTTTTCATACTTGGAATAAATGTTCATTGTACATCTCTTCTCTGAAAGGCTCTGTACTATGGGGAGACAAAGGTGAAGAAAATGTAAATTCCTGTTTCAAGGAAATTATCACATGTCATGTTTTATAGTGAAAATATATTTGTCTATAGTATATTTAATATGCAGAATATCTGCCTTGTTATATAGAATTGGAAGAAAACATCTCTCTGAAATTAGAATGTGAACAAGCATCATTTTCTCCTCTTAATGTTATTCATATCAAATTCAGAACAGAATTTATGCTAATTAAGCTTATTGATTTATTTATGAAATTATAACACTTACTGTTCTACTCCCAATAAACCATTCTCTCAGGTAATATTCTTACTGGATCAGTTCTCTATCCATGGCAAATATAAAACTTCCTCTTGCCTATGACCATGAAAATTACAAATAAGAAAGAAAAGAAAACCTCCCTTTTCTCTCATTCAAGGAGGAAAATATACAATAAAAATGGAGTTGTAAGGATGAATTTTCAAAAGACATTATGCAACGTAAGGCAAAGCTAGCCAAACATATTTTGTGATAGCTTGCGCAAAATAACATTCAGGTGGTAGAAGACCTTTTGAAAGGCTTGCCAGGACTTAGTCTATTTGAATGAATCTTTGGGTAATAAAAGTAATAATAATAACAAAAACTAAAACAACTACAACTAATACTTTAGATGTTTTTCTACCTGTTATGCGTGTATTACAGAAATAATTTCTTACAACAACTTTAAAAGATTAGCAATACAGTATTAGTATCCCCATTTCGTAACTAACAAAACTGAGCTGTAGAAAAATGAACTTGTTCAGGGCCAAAACAGCTGAACCTGAGATTCAACTATTAATGGGCAGAGTTCCATACTGTGTGTTTTTTTGATTTGCACAATGTCATAAATATGCCTTCCAAAGATGCAACTGATTTTTTAAAAGTTAATTACTTCCTAATAACACATTGGGTTATAGCAGTGAATGCTTTTTCGAGCTAACTGAAGCAAAAAATAAATTAATTGAAAGAATCGGGGTAGCTTACATCTGAAAATACAGGAACCATGGTAGTTCTAGTATCTGGGTTAAAAACTCACATAAGAACTTTTCTGGCCAGCACCATGGAGATGAATCTGATCAAACCCTTTTCTGTGCTAGCACCATTCTGCTCGAGCCGCAAATCCTCAATAGGGTTTTCTTGGGCGTGGTTGGGTAATATACCCACCCTTGGTGGCTTATGGGATAATACAGTGATTGATAGTCCTGAAAAAGATTGCCAATATTTGGGAGGTGGTAAATAATTCTTTCAAGGGAAGCAAGAATATTATTGCCAAGAGAAGGCAGAAAGAACCCTGGGCAGCTAAAAACAGCACACTTCCACCATTACATTCTAGGGTTGTTGGAGAAACTAAATGAGACAAGAAGTGTGATAAGAAGTATGTTCCAGTGTGGCTGGAACATAGTAATTTGTATTGTTATTATTAAGGTAATAATACTTATAAAACCCAAGAGTCACTGTCTGACATATCGATCATATAACCTGAGAAAAATCAATGACAGATGGGGCTTCAAGGTGGCTTATTATAAGTAATCCACTCTCACTCCTTGTATTTAGAAGAACCAAAATATATAGGCAGTCATACTTCAAATACATTATCATACATTATCCAAGAGACAATGCTGGAATTCAACAGAGAAGTGACAAGAAACACCAAAAAGGAAGAGAGGCAGCCAGCTTGGCCGAGATTGGCTGAGACTCAGGAGTGACTTCCCAACCTGGGGAAAGAGTGAGTGAGACTTCCAGAAGCTCACATCTTCACGAAGCCAAACCCCACTAATAATCACACCCTAACCCACTGAGGATCACGATGGGATCATGCAAACCTGGCTATGGGAAATCCCCTTGATTCCCCCAAGCCCTGAAACTAACATAGGGAGCCGCCAGAAGACCATGGGACAGAACTGCTCCAGAGAAAAAGCTCTTGCTAGGTCCCACACACTTTCTGGGACCTAAATGGTTCTAGCAAGTTGCCATTTTTCAACCTAGCTTTTGCCATTTTGTTAGACAGGGGCCCAACAATGTTAGGACTGTAATATTATGGAAACTTGGGCAGTTGCTGCAGAAACTGCCATGTGAGCTGGGAGCACTCCCACAGCTGGGGCTGAGAACCAAGTGAGGCATGGACTGCAGCTGCCAGTGCCGGGAAGTGAGCACTCCCAGTATGGAGACTGGGATGCAAACAGGATATATGTTGCTACTAGTACTGGTTCATGAGCTGGACAGAGGCTCCTAGAGTCAGGGTTAGGGTACAAACTAGGCTTGAGTGACCATTTTTAGGGGTTGGGGTCAAGCTTCACCAGGACTGACTAATAAGAGGGATGTAGAATTCCCACTAGCTTGCCCAGGCTGTGGCCATTGAGGGTGGTCCCATTCTCTACATTAGTGGGACCTCAACATGACTATTACCACCTGGGGCCTGGGAATCACCCCACCCCTTCCCACCATGGCTTGTGAATGCTTTCACCGTTGGGAGGCTTAAGCTCAAGCCCACCCAGTCTTGCTTCCTTCCCATCTTCAAAGACAGATCACATACTCTGGGGTCCTAGGGATTGCCCAACTCAATCCACCATTTGGGCACCTGGACACACTTCACAGGGGCATGCGATTGAGCCTTAACTCCCATCTGCTACCACCTCAGCTACAAGTGTCACCTGTTGGCCTGAAAACTGGCCTGCCCAGCTCATTGCAGCCACTGCCAACATCAACTCACACCACTTGGGACCTAGAAAATCATCCCACCACTGCTATTACCAATGGCTATGTCACGTCAGCTGCCCAGGAACCAAAGAATCACCAACTTTCCTTGTTCGTTACTGCCCTGCCAGCATCTGAACAGGACACCTGGAGGCCCAAGAAAGCCTGCCAGTAACCACCAAAATAAACGCCAGCATACATTGCACTGGGGCACAAAAATAGCCACATTCAGCCCACTGCTGCCAACCCTGAAACCTACAGACTGGTCCAACTGGCATCCCGGTTCTCAGCACAACTTTACCCAAACCCCACTAATAATCATGCCCTAACCCACTGAGGAAATCACAAAAACCAATAACACCATTTATAACCAAAACAAACAAAAAACAAAAAATCAGAGGTAACACTCAGAATCAAAGCCAAAATTCTCTACCCAGCCAATACTGGAGATGAATTTTCAGGAAAAATTTCTCTCCTATGAAAGTAAATCCAAAAATAGGAAGAAATGAGACCCAAAACTACATAAATGCTAGAAGAAAACCTAGGGAAGTCTCTCCTGGATGCTGGTCTAGGCAAAGAATGTATAATTAAGACCTCAAAAGGACAGGCAGCAAAAACAGAAATATATATGGGACTTAATTAAACTAAAAAGCTTCTGTAAATGCTCTATCTTATTTATTGTCAGCGAAATACAGAACCACAATGAGATATCATCTTACCCCAATCAGAATGACTATTACTAAAAAGACAGAAAATTATAGATGCTGACAAGGATGTGGAGCAAAGGGATCTGCTATACATCATTGATGGGTATGTAAACTAGTACAGCCACTATGCAAAACTGGTATGGGGATTTCTCAAGAAACTAAAAACAGAATTACCATTCAATCCAGCAATCCTACTACTAGGTATCTTCTCAAAGGAAAAGAAATCCACATATCAAAGGGATAACTACATTCACATGTTTATCACAGCACTATTAACAATCGAAAAGATATGGAATCAAACTAAATGTTCATCTGCAGATGAATGGAAAAAGAAAATGTGGTCTATATACACAGTGGAATAATACTCGGCCATAAAAAATAAAATTATATCATTTTCATCAACATGGATGGAACTAGAGGATATGATCTTAAGTGAAATAAGCCAGACACAAAAAGACAAATATCACATGTTCTCTCTTCTATGTGGAGCTACAGAATTTGATTACACGGAGGTAGTGAGTGGAAAGATAGATAACAGAGACTGGGAAAAGTGAGTGGGGAGGATGAGGGAGGATAAAGAGAAGTGGGTGAAAGGATACAAACACACAGAATGATAGAAGAAATAAACAATGTTTGATAACAGAGTAGAATGACTATACAATAAACGTGTTGTACTCAGGTGATGGACACCATAAATAACCATGTCTCTAGAAAAAAAAAAACCTGAATAACCTGACTTGATCACTGTACATTATATACATTTAACAAAATTTCACATGACTGGGTCTGGTGACTCACACCTGTAATTCCAGCACTTTGTGAGGCTGAGGTAGGAGGACTGCTTGAGCCCAGAAGGTTGAGATTAGCCTGGGAAACATAGTGGGATCCCATCTATGCAAAAAAAAAAAAAAAATTCAAAGATAAAAATTAGCCAAGTGTAGTGGCATGTGCCTATAGTCCCAACTACTCCAGAGGCTGAGTCAGGAGGATCACGTGAGCCCAGGAAGTTGAGGCTGCAGTGAGCTATGATGGTGCCACTGCATTCAAGCCTGAGCGACGCAGGAAAACCATGTCTCCAAAAAGAAAAAATTCACATGTACCATAAAAATTTGTACAAATAAAAAAAATCAATAATCATCAATCAGGCTTTATTTTTTTGAGAGAAATATTTCTGATGCTTAAACTCTTGCACACTCAGCGTTGTCAGTCAGGGAATCAAACAGCTGAGTACTGGAAATGCAGAAACACCAATGATTATCTGTCTCTCTTATTTCTTCCTAAGCCCACGCCTGTACTAGGATGAGTTCGAGACACCCAAGCAGGACAGTAGCTTGTTCACCGGATGATGCTCAAAGTTACATGAAAGTCTAATTCAGAGCTCCATTTCAAACATCTGCAGGTGTCAGGAAAGGGTAAAGGATCATGGAGCCAATAGAAGTAATGAGTTGGCAGCAAAATGGAGAGGGCATACTTGATCTAAAGAGGGCATCTGCTACCCCATTCCAGCCGATGTGGTAAGGATGGGAAATAGAGGACCAGTGTTTTCAGATCACTTAATGTTGAGAGGAACTAGGCATCATAGTTTTAGGTGAAGTTAGTTGGGAGTGAATTCAAAAAGTTTAAAAACTACTTTGTGATCTAAGTCTGTGCAGTCCAAATACAACTAATTTGTTGGTTAAATTTGTCCCATGGGCAATCTGTTTGCCATCCCAACTCCGAAAGAGGCCATCATCCCATACCTTCATTGTCAGTAAGTAAGTTCACTTTATTCCCAGTTCTGTACTCCAGGGGTTGCTTCTGTTGTCTACATTGTTTTCTGGTTCATGCTACCATTCATTGCTGTTCATTTTGGCATAAATTTAATTTGAGACGTGTCAGGGAGAAGGTAAGAGTAGAATTGAGAAACATTTTTTCCAGATATTGACCCAGATTGCTGTACTTATTTCCCAGGGTCAAGACTATCAAGCTAACCAATCTCCCAAAAAGCAGCCTCAACACATGGTTCTTGGCCAAAGGGAAAAAATAAGATACTATTCAAAAACCTCTTCAAATGTTCACTTTGCAAAATACTTGTGGAATTATAATTAAGTGTCGTTATGTCCAGGACTTTCTGTTGTAAATCCCTCCCTCCCTTCCTCCTTTCCTTTGCTTCTCTATACAAAGCTATTATGGAGTATTTTTGCCTCCTGAATGAGATCTCTGCTGGATTATTATTTGTTAGCAAACATCATAGGCTCCCATTGTACTCGGTTGGCTTTTGCAAGTTTTGGCCTTTGGACAATTTTCCTCTAGCAGCTGGGCATTATTAAATCAGATGTCATTTTGTGGCAGAACTTTCATCTTATGTTGTAATGCTCCACAACACCTAGTGTGCTACTGGGCAAGAGTAGATGCTTTTTGATGGATTTATGACAGATAGCCTTATATAAACGTATTAAAGTGCTTAAAATTTGCATCACTGGCCATTCTTATGGGCTTACAGCTGAAGACAAGTAATTATCACCAAGAAAACTGTGCATTATTCTTTTAACTACCATTATTGGAAGTTATAAAATAGTGATAAAATAATTTGTAAAATAAAAAATGGATGCCAAAGAAACCCATTCTAGATGATGGATTGTGAAGGCATGAGAAGGACCCTGCTTCTCCAGGAAGTAGATGAAGCTCACTAGGAGGCAAGAGGTGGATGTCTAAAGGGACCTTTTGTTTTCTCTTAAAATTTGGTCAAGATATTTGATCTCAAAAAGTTTCTAAGGGAGCAGGAAGCTCTACAGAATTTACCAAGATTCAGGTTACATTGCCAGTTATTTCTAGGAGAATAGTCTGAAACCTGTGGAATAAATAAGAATGAAAGAGCAATAAAATATTTAGTAGCCTCTAGTTTGTACTGTATGATTGAAACTGTTGAGGTTTATAGCCTCTCCCACTGATGTCACCTTCAGTAAACTCCACATATAAAAAACGAGAAGAATGAAGATTCCTTCTGACTTTAAATGTTTTCCTAAAGTGCTTTAAATTTTAATATACTAAAAACCATTGTGTGAAATTTTCACAGGGGATATATTACAACACCTACAATTTGCTACAATCCATTGCGAGCCAACTGCTTTAAATGGGTTAATAGTAATTATAAATCCTATGAGCAATTCTGTCACATCTTATTATCAGTTATGGCTTATACTCTGTTTCTTTAGCTGTCAAACTACTCATTACAGGTTCCTTTATAAACCTAGAGATAGTGACCACTTTCTTCTGAAATGCTTTTTAGGCCCTCACCATATAAATATCCCCTCTCACCTTGGGTTTATTCAGTTTAAAGGTATCAGATGGATAATTGGCCAAAATCCTCAGATTTTACTTTAGCACTATAGAAACTTATGTTATAAAAGTATGCACTCAGTAAAGAGGTAAATAAGTAACTTTCAATGGGTATATTTTTAAATTTTTATTTTTTCAGCAAATATCTTCTGAGTGTTTCTTAGCTGTATTACTGAGCTTCACTGGAACTGAATGCCTGTGGAAGACACGGGTATCATTTCAATCAATATTAGATCTCTTCTTTACACCCACAGGCTTGTTTATGGAGACAGAGGACACAAGTGAGATGGTCATTGGAACATCTGGGCAGAACTTGTCAGTATCAGGTTAACAAACCTAAACTAACTTAGAATAAGGCAGGTTTCAAACATGTATATTAATATGATATCAGGGGAGAATATTGTTGGACAGAGCATGTCATAACTTGGCAAATGCTCCACCAGGGATAAAGTAAACTTTAGGAATGCAGAGTATACTCATGATTGAATAAATCATTCTCATGTGCAATTTGTATTTCTTTGATAATAAACATTAACTAATCAATTATCAGTTGGTCTATAGAAATAAATTGATTGAAAGTGACAGATTGCAACCATTATTACACAATATCTTCTAATTAATAATTTTTCTTTAAGGAATTTAAAGAAATTATAAGTACATTTATGCATACTCATAGGTTTATAAAAACATTCTATTTAATGGCAGCCACCAATAATATAAAAACGATTAGTTCTGTACTATATAGTTTGAACCGTATATCAGATTGTGGAGAAAGAGGAAAGCTTTTACACTGTTGGTGGGAATGTAAATTAGTTCAACCATGGTGGAAGACAGTGTAGCAATTCCTCAAAAATTTAGAACCAGAAATACCGTTTGACTCAGGAATCCCATTAGTGGGTGTGTTAGTCCATTTTCACACTGCTGATAAAGACATACCAGAGACTGGGAAGAAAAATAGGTTTACTGGGCTCACAGTTAGTTCCACATAGCTGGGAAGGCCTCACAATCATGGCAGAAGGTGAAAGGCACTTCTTACATGGTGGCGGCAAGAGAGAATGAGAGAGAAACCAAAGCGGAAACCCCTTATAAAACCATCAAATCTTGTGAGACTTATTCACTACCATGAGAACAGTGGGAGAAACCACCCTCATGATTCAATTATCTCCCACCAGATCCCTCCCACAGCATGTGAAAATTATGAAAGTACAATTCAAGATGAGATCTGGGTGGGGACAACATGGAGCCAAACCATATCACTGGGTATATACTGAAAGCTATTCTATTATAAAGATACATGTACAAATATGTTCATTGCAGCACTATTCACAACAGCAAAGACATGGAATGAACCCAAATATCCATCAATGATGGATTGGGTAAAGAAAATATGGTACATATACACCATGGAATACTATGCAGCCATAAAAAGGAAAGAGATCATGTCTTTTGCAGGGACACAGATGAAACCGTAAGCCATTATCCTCAGCAAACTAATGCAGGAACAGACAATCAAACACCACATGTTCTCACTTTTAAGTGGAAGCTGAACAATGAGAATATGTGGACACAGGGAAGGGAACAACACTTACTGGAGCCTGTCAGGGGAGGGCAGGGGTGGAGAGAGCATTAGGGAAAAGAGCTAACGCATGCTGGGCTTAATAGCGAGGTGATGGGTTGTTAGGTGTAGCAAACCACCATGGCACACATTTACCTATGTAACAAACATGCACATCCTGCACATGTACCCCAGAACTTAAAAAAAATAAATAAAAATATAGTCTAATATTCACAGTTTCAGATAGCTCGACCCAATAGTTGAGAAAGCTAAAACTCTGAATGATCAAATAATTTGCACAAGCTGACAGAGTTGGTAGTAGAAGAGCAAGCTTTGATCCAGTCTGTCTGTGTGAAAATCTGTCAGCCACTCCACTTTCAGTGTTCAGACCTGCTCAGTGTCTCAGTGACATCTCCAGCTTTGTCGCAGTTACGCTGCAGTCAAAGCAGCTTCATCTTAGAAACACTTCCACATTTTGGTGGGACACAGTAACATATGATCACTTCACTCCTGAAGCTTTCCAGCCTCCCTCGAGCTACTTTCCTCCCTTTCAAGATCTTGTCCTTATTATATTCTGAGTGAGCACAGAAACAGTCAGATGAAAACTTATCCCAGTTCATTTAGAAACTAACTAACCAGTGCATTCAGCAGTCTATGCAAGAAAAAAACGACATACCTTAAAAGACAAAGTTCAGATATGTATTTTCTAAGCCAAAAAAACTGATTTTAATTAGAGTCCTGAATGTGCTTCTGAGACGCTACACTGTTATATGATACATATATCTTCTTCTTCCGTATACATGCTATTTGAAGCAAGAAACAAAAATAGCCTTGTGTCTTATTATAATTCATTTCTTCACATAACTACATGCTCCACATAACTACATTTGTCATGGCTGGCTTCCTTGTTTGCTTCTTTGTCCCAGTAATTCAAAATATGTTGCATTAAAATAAATTAATTTGAGATTAAAATTTAAAAGAGTAAAACTTTTGTTTTCCTCTTAGCAGTTTCAGATATGGATGTATACATTTTTTTTCTTTTTCTTCCTTTATTCTTCTTTTCAACCGTCTCCTTTATATGTGATATTTCAGGGACATTTTATTTTGAACAAACACAGAACTAATTTGACATGGATTACCGTTTTCCTGATGGAGAGATGTTAGGTCATGTCAGTCATAATTTCATTTTCTAAAAACAGTTTTAAAGATCTATTTCTGTTCTGCTTTGGCTATGATCCGTTTCTTTCCTTTATCCCACTAAGATTTTTATCTCTTGGGTTTAGTATGGAACAAAAAATTATGTTTACACAAAGAAGTCCATTTAAAATATAATATCAGGAAAAAATGGGCTTCTGAATATCCTACAAAGATAAAATTTATATTAATTTTTTCTTTTTTTACATCTAGTTCTATGTAGCTTGTATTGTGAGAAATTATATTTTTAAAGGATATTAAATCTAGAGTTTCCAGCATAAATAGGATATGTGTTCTATTTCATAGCTGTGGAGAGCATCAGATAAGATGTCAGATGGAATGGTGATTTGATTAACATAGTTTCAAAATATGCTATAATGATAGCTGATAACATGGAATTATATGGATGTGATTTAAACCGGAAGTAGTAGCTAAAGCTAGATTTGGCCCATGGCCAAAAATAACATTCTTCCTATTTCTGTAAATTAACATTCTCACTTGTTGATTACTGTCTATGGCAGCTTTCATGCCACAATGACAGAGTGGAGACGTTTCAGCAGAGATTGTACGGTCTGCAAAGCTGAAAATATTTACTGTCTGGCCTGTTTATCTTCCTGACCCCAGATCTATAGCATGTAAGTGTTTAGAAATAAGTCCTATAAAATGAATACAGGAAGAAGATGAAAATGAAATCCTATTTTATACCTAAATTAAAAGGCGGGGAAGGAATCTAAGAAACTTAGGCTAAATTGGCATTCCTTTAAAGGGCTTGTAATTCAAAGAAAGTCTGGCAAGTAGAGGTGAATGAGTACCAAATGAGGGTCAGTAGAATAGCTTTTCATAATCAATTTTATTAGATATGTAGTTTTAAGTAAATAGTTTCATTAAGTGTTATACTTTAATAAAAACCAGTAAAAGATGGTCTTGTAAACTTTGGTGATAAAGTTGCAATTGAGTCAGCTAACATAAAACTCCCATTATTGTTCACCATTGCCGACACCAAGGACTGAAATATTTCTTTCACTTTTTTTTTGAGCCTCTGTGGAAGTTGGAATTTGTAATAGTCAGGATAGGCAAGGTACAGCACAGTAATAAACAAGCCCCAAATACCATTGGCAGGAGAACAAGGGTTTAAGTCTTGTTCACGCAAGGTGTACCGTATGTCTGATGAGTCTCCAGGCAGCTGCCCTCTGTGTGATGACTCATCTTTGCCTCTCCACATCCATACATGATTCCGCGATTATGGCAGCAAAAAAAAAGAATGTTCCAAAAAGTCTCACAATGACGATTCAATGCTTCTACCCAGAGGTGACATATCACCTCCACTCACATTCTATTTGCTAAAGAAAATCACATGATCATTCCTTACCTTAAGGAGGTGAGGAAGTGCAATTATCCCATGTATTTAGAATGAAGACAGCAGAAAAGTTTGAGGGGCAGCACAGGACTATTGGATAATGGACTGGCTCAATAGTAGTTTTCCTTGCATTTTCTCAATCTCCTTTCACCAGCCCTTCAGGAGTGCTTTCAGAAGATCATATGCTTGGCCTCAATAGAAGGAGAAACTTACCAGAAAAAATATTAGAATTCAAAAGATGCATAGGCAGGAAAATGTATAGGTTGGTGGTTTTGTTGCAAAGAACAACTAAATTTCTGAATTCTAGGTCATTGCACATTTTGTTATTATATGTCTGACTAAGATATTTCCCTTAGCTGCCAGGGAGAAAACTAGGGCCTTTTCTAATTAGGCTCCCAATGTAACACCCAATATAAAACAACACTGTTCTCTCTAAATCTACAATGTTAGCTTTGAAGAAAAGCAAATAAAATATATATAAACAAAAACACTGAACTGGTTTCTTCTCACTCTGTATTATACATGATGAGCATTCTGAATCAGCCTTTTCATCAGCCTAGCATTAAATTTCAAAAGCCATTTTCTAGCAGTTTCTTCTTGGTTAACTCAGTCCTTCCTTACTCTCTGTATTAAGCATAAATATCAAAATTATTGCTCCAGTAGCTTTGTTCTACTTCACATTTTTAACTCTGACTTTCTCTTTGGTTTGAATACATCTTTGTCCTTGTTTCTCTCATGAGTCAATAGCTGTCTCATCACAAATGTATAACATCATATAATATTCATAACATAATGTCAGTCTCCTCATGTGCAACTGGGGAAAATGTTCTTCGTAATAGTCATGTTTATTTTCTGCAAGAATCCTATAAAGGTTTTGTTAGAACAACCGATAGTTTTCTTTTTAGAGTTTCCTCTATGACGCAGATAGAAGTAAAGGGTGATAGGTTATGTGCTTCAAAGTTTGTAAATCAATCCATGCCTATCCCTACTCTTTCACACACATATATAGTGTTCATCAAACTTCCTCCTTTTTCTAAAATCACCCATATTTTTCCTAATTTCATGAATTTCTTTTTGTTCTCTTAGTGTATACACATTCTAAAATGGTCCTCAGGTTCTCGCAAATTTTTTTTTTTTTTTTTTTTTTTTGCTTTTTTTAAAGAAGTAGCAAAGGCCAAGGTGAGCAGATCACTTGAGGTCAGGAGTTCAAGACCAGGCTGGCCAATATGGTAAAACCCCGTCTCTACTAAAAATACACACACACACAAAAATTAGCTGGGTGTGGTGGCAGGTGCTTGTAATCCCAGCTGCTCCAGAGGCTGAGGTAGGAGAATCGCTTAAACCTGGGAGGTAGAGGTTGCAGTGAGCAGAGATTGTGACATTACACTCCAGCCTGAGTGTCACAGCAAAACTCCATCTCAAAAAAAAAAAAAAGAAAAAAGAAGTAGCAAATGAAAATGCTTACTAAGTGCTTACTAGAGTCATTGCTATATACAAACCAAAGATTAATTCTAAATACTTTATGGATGTGGAATTTCTCATGCCTTAAGCTGAGATCCCTTAAAATTTGAATTGGTCAGAATTCAAGTATCTTGGAGTCTTCAAATGGTAATAAATATTACTGTATTCAGTTCGTGTTTTTCATTTTAGGGATCAGACTTACACCTTGAGATATGTCTGTTATGATTTGGGTCTGGTTTGCCTGTGACAAAACTCATGTTGAAATTTTATTCCCAATATGGCAGTACTGGGAGGTGGGGCCTAGTGACAGGTATTTGAATTATGAGGCACTGCCCTATGAACAGATTGATTAATGCCCTTACATGGGAATGAGTGAGTTCTCTCTCTCTCTGGAATGAATTAGTTTTCAAGAGAGCAGGTTGTTATAAGTGAGCCTAGCCTCTCTTGCATGACTCTCCGTACACACTGGCTTTCCCTTTTGTTTCCCTGTCATGTTGTGATGCAGCATAAGGCCCTCACCAGAAGTCAAGTGGATGCCAGCATCATCTTTATTGGACTTCCCAGCCTCCAGAATCATAAGCCAAATAAACCGCTCTCATTTATAAATTACCCAGTCTCAGGTATCTTGTTATAGCAATGCAAAATGGACCAAAATAATGGCTCACACTAGTTGGATTCCTATTCCACTGTTTAGTTTTCAGCACTTCAATATCAACTTAGATCCCTCTTTAATCTTATATATCCTTTCCCCAGTATCCAATTTGGAAAGGGCTAAACCATATGAAACTAAAAGTAGCTGGAGTTTTATTACTCTTGCAGCTGCTTGAAAAGGCAGCATGTAGAGACCTGCTTCAAAATAGTGTCCAGAATTCATAAGTCTTTGTCATGCCATAAGAGGTCAATGACCATTTCCAGTGGGCAATTGAGCATGGGTCTGATGGTTTTCTGTTAACACTGGGTATTATTGATGATGCCCTCTCACACCCAAATATTCATGTAATTCACAGTTGGCATCTTGCTCATGATTGATAGCCCAAAGTGACTTGCTGGGTTTGTGATGGATTTCACTTATGACAGTTTCTTAAGTATTTTGATTAACTTTCTTTGCTAGCTAGACATTCACCAGTTACAGTTATTAAACTCAATACATGTAATATTTTAGGTTTGGACATATTTGCTAGCCATATCTTTTCAAAAGTATGGATAAAATTCTTTTCTCTGAAAGTATGGATAAAATAAACAAAACTGGTATTTTTTTTTCTTTTCTACCCAGTATAAATTGTGTGTTCTACATGTAAATCACTGAGTGACTATTTCAAGTTTGGATTCATTATGGGGCATGCTTTATAATTTAAAGACTTCATATAACCCACTCATCATAGGATAGTCATAAATTCTTAATTGTTTAAAGAAAGATGAAAAAAATAAGGCAACAACTTGAGAAATATAAACATTTTTGAAATGATGACTGTGTGTTCATTAAAAATGAAAACAGAGGTTTAAATCTCAAACCAAACTTTTCACTAAAACTTGAGAATTTCAGCTTCTAACTTTTGTCTTCTGCAATATGCTTGCTATTATGCTTCTTGTTGATTGATTTCAATGTGTAGATACATGATATTTTGGCCTTGTCTTTCTCTCCAACAATGTTCTTCACACAGCCTCTGTCACTTATTCCCACATCTTCACTTAAGTATTGAGTTCCCTCTTCTCTCTTTCTCTCTCTCTCTCGCTCTCTATTTTGCTTTTGATCTTTGTCTTGAACTACTTCTTACTGTCACCTCTTTCCTCACATGGTCACCATTGCCTGTGCCATTGTGATTCTCACTCTCCACTGAAAATTTTGTTTCCTATTTTTTAACAGGACCAAAAACAACTTTCTAAAACTACACCACTCAATCTACTCACCTGTAATATCACAGCCTTGACCCTGTCTTTTCCCTTCATTAGTATTAATTCATTGTCCATGCTCCTAACTGAACAACTGTTTCTGTTGTGCACTAGCTCCCATTCTCTCTCACCTACTGTATTGGTTGGCTGTTATTTTCTCTTTCTCCTGTCAGTTTCCACTATCTGCTCTATCGTTAATATCGATGTAAAACTGCTGTTGTTCCTTCTTGTTAAAATAAAAACAATCTTCTATTGACCCCATTTCTTCTCTAACTACCATCCCTTTAATGCAAAACATTTAAGACATGTTGTCTATAATCTATGTTCAATTCCTTTCTTCCTCATCTGTCTTAAACCCACTATAAAAAGTGTATGCTCCTTCCATGCCACCCAAAGTCCTCTTGTTAAGGACACCAATGACCTCCCCATTCATTCAATTAGAAAATGTGTTGGTTCCATCTTCACATTGTACCTAAAACCTCATAATTTTTTATCACTCCTATTGCTATCACCCTAGTCAAAGTCGCCGGGATTATAACCCACCTGGATCATTGCCATAACCTTTCAACATGCCTCCCTATTTCAACCCTCATTATGCCTCATACCCCAGCTGTTTTTGGCACAGCAATATGGTCTGTTAAAAAGTGAGTAGATCATGCTACCCACTGTTTAAAATGTTCCGGTGCTTCCCATCTCCTTCAAAGTAAAAGTCAGTCCACAGAAAGGCCTATGAAGTTGAGTCTCTCTCCTTAATACTTTTCCATTACCCTTTTAACCAATTTCTCCATCTAATTTCCCCTTTGCTCACTTTACCCTTTCACCTGAGCCTCCACACCATTTCAGGACATTTCAGGACAGTTATACCTCGAGGCTTTTGTCTTCGCTGTCCTCTTTCCTCTGCCTGAAGTGCTATTTCCCCTCAAAGTTCACCAGGATTATAAGTTCACTTTTTTCAGGTCTTTGATCAAATATTTCATGAAGGTCTTGCCGACCAGCCTTTAAATTTGCATTCACATGCTGTCTACTTGCCTTTCCTGCTTAATTTTCTTCTCAGCATTATCAATGTCTGGAATACTATATATTTTACTTTATTTTTTTTACTTGCTTTCCACACTGCAGTGTAAACTCAATGAGGCAGGAAATGTCATTTTTCTTTGTTACCGTATTTCCAGTAGCAGAACAGTTCCTGGCACACAGTAAACCATCAACAAAATGTCATAAATTGTAAACGAAAGGTATTGGAGACTCTGCTTGCTTGGAGTTACATGCAGATATTGCAAAACTACCAAGGCATCTACCTCCACACTCCAGCAGGACGCTATTATAAGACTGATCTCAATCCGTTGTATCTTTCCTATGACATTGCTGATTTTTGAGGGAAGATATGATGTTTTTTACTTCTATATTTTTATCATATGGAAAATGGGTGTGACCAATGAATGTTGAATGAGTAAATATGTGAAATAAAAAAACCTTGATAAACTTTAAAGACCCACCATCTTTTTAATGTTCTGCTCTGCCAGAAGATTGAGGCTGTAATGTACTCTTCAGTAATGTTGTGGGGATGGTGATGCCCCGAATTACTCTCTGATCATAAAGAACATTCTCTGCTTCTCTGAAGTTAGGGTAGAAATGAACATTGCAGATAACCTTGGTTGTTATATAAGTCAGATAAACCGAAATTAACTTGAGTTTAAAAGACTTAGAAACAGAACTAATTTCTTTTTCCTTTTTTTGAAACAGAGTCTTGCTCTGTCACCCAGGCTTGAGTGCAGTGGCATGATCTCAGTTTAAGCAATTCTCCCACTTCAGCCTCCTGAGTAGTTGGGACTACAGGTGCCGTCACCATGCCCAGCTAATTTTTTTACTTTTGGTAGAGGCAGGGTTTCGCCATATTGGCCAGGTTGGTCTCAAACTCCTGACTTCAGGTGATCTGCCTGCCTCGGCCTCCCAAAGTGCTGAGATTACAGGCGTGAACAACCAGGCCCAGCCAACAGAGTTGATTTTTAAAGGTGCCTTTAGTTTAATCATTTAGGCATAAACTGATGGCTGCTGTCTCAGTGTCATCCACATTGCCATTTACACATACTAGTCATAATCTTTCATCTCTTTAGCAAAGCAATACAAAACATCTTTTATAGCACAAGCAATACAAAGCAGCAATGAAAAAAAATCAGACTTGGTCCTGCCCTTTTAGGCTTTACGATGATTACAAATTGTAATTAATTTCTACCATGAAACTGAATGAAGGCATGTGTACCTTAGGGCTTTTGCCCTTGTTGTTTAACTTTTAAAATATATATTTTTTTAATAGCAGTTTTATTGAGATAAAAATTAGCAGCTTTATTGATAATAAAGTATTTAAATTTTTTAAAAAACATAGCAGCTTTAATGAGATAAAAATAGAAGCTTTATTGAGAATGGAATATTTTTAAAATATTTTTAAAAATATAGCCACGTTTTTGAGATATAATGCCCAAACTATGAACTTTACCCTTTAAAAAGGGGTCAATTCAGTGTTTTTTAGTCTATTCACAGAGTTTCACAACTATCACCAGAATTTTATAACATGTTTGACATCCCAAAAAGAAACTCCAGTGTTTATTAGCAGTCACTCTCCAATTCTTAATCCCCTGTACCTCCAGCCCCGTCCCCACCCTGGGTCACTGGCAACCACTAACTAGCCTGTACCTCTATGGATTTGTCTATTCTGAACGTTTTATATAATTGTATATATATAATATATGTTACCTTTATATATACTATAATATATAGTATATACCTATACTATATGTTACCTTTTTGACTGGCTTTTCTCACTGAGTATAATGATTTCAAGGTTCATCCATGTTGTAGCAAGTACCAGTACTTTCTAGTTTTTTATTGCTGAATAATCTTACATTGTATAGCGAAACCATATTTTGTTTATCCGTTCATCACTTGATGGACACTTGTGTTATTAAGTTTTGGCTCTCATGAATAATGCTATTATGGACATTTATGTACAGGTTTTAAATGTTTACATATGTTGCCTTCATCTGTATTGTGTATATACCTAAAGTGTATTAGTTAGGGTTTTCCAGAGGGACAGAACTAATAGGATATGTAGACATATAATAAGGAGTTTATTAAAGAGAATTGGCTCATACAATCACAAAATGAAGTTCCGTGATGGCCGTCTTCAAGCTGCAGAGGAAGGAAGCCAGTAGTGACTCAGTCTGAGTCCAAAAGCCTCAAAAGTGGAAAAGCCAACAGTGCAGCCTTCAGTCTGTGACCAAAGGCCCAAGAGCCTCCAGCAAACCACTGGTGTAAGTCCCAGAGTCCAAAGTTGTGAAGAACCTGGAGTCTGATGTGCAAGGGCAGGAAGCATCCAGTTCAGGAGAAAGAAGAAAGCCAGAAGACTCAGCAAGTTGGCTTATCCCATCTTCTTCCACCTGCTTTGGTCTAGCCACAATAGTGGCTGGTTGGATAGTGGCCACCTACATTGAGGGTGAGTCTTCTCCCAGTCCACTGACTCACATGTTAATTTCCTCTGGCAACACCCTCACAGACACTCCCAGAAGCAATACTTTACCAGTTGTTTAGGCATCCTTCAATCTAATCAAGTTGACACCTAATGTTAACCACCACAAATCCACCCCTTGTCAACTGAACTCATGCACATCTCTTGAAATCATACTTAATCTCCAAAGAAAGACAATAAGGTCTAAACTTAACATAATATAGCTATCCTTCGTACAACTGGAAGCCCACTAATCCTTAACCTAAATACTATTACATAAGTTAATAACACTTATATGCTGATATAAAGCCAGTAAATCTTACATCACATGATAAAGAAAGGAAATAAAATGAAGATATTTTCTTAGTACAAGTGTATGCATGCACAGACATGTTCTTAACAAAATAGGGAGGAAAACTTATGACAATTACAGTCCTCGTTTCTGCAACTGGTCACGTGGTCGTAGCTGGTATTGATGACTACCTTCTTCTACTACCCATTCTGTATTCCCTTTACTTTCAGAAAGCACTCAGCTGGTTGCAATTTTTTTACCCGATGGAGTGACCCAAACCTTCATTCCTGAAAGGTCTGGGCCATTTGTCATCCTGCCTGGATTGGGTAGGTGAAGTTTCCCATCGACCTTAATCGCAGGGCATGGTAATACTAAGAGACGCCCTAAAGGATCTCCTGTATTCCCTGAATACTCTTGCCTCCATTGTGGAGTAGTAGTCTGATTTCATCTTGATAGTCTGGGTCAATTTCCCCAGCCAACAATGTAACTCCCTTCTTAGCCTGTTGACTTAGAGGTGGGAGGAGCTCAAAGGTGGCAATCTTAACTTCCAGTTTAACGGAATTGTTGTGTCTTCTGGTGGCAGCATTCCTTCCTCTGGATTTAAGACCTCTAGGCCAGTAGAACATAATGTTGTGGGAACAGGAAGAAAAATTGTTACTAGTGGGTCACTAGGGGTAATGATGAGTGGTACCACTTCCACTTTCACCTGGACCTGTGAATCCTGGCTATGGGAGAAAATACCATATATTGGTCATTGATTCAGAGCATACACAGTTTTCAGAAGAACTTTGCCCCAGCACTGCAAAGTATTGTCACCTAGTTGGCATTGTAATCGTGACTTCAAAGGAGCATTTTACCATTCTTTCAATCCAGCTGCTTCAGGATGATGGGGGACAAGGTAAAACCAGTGAATTCCATGAGGATGAGTCCATTGCCTCACTTTTTTTAGCTGTAAAGTGAGTGCCTTGGTCAGAGGCAATGCTATGTGGAATGCCGTGATGGTGGACGAGGCATTCCGTGAGTGCAGCTGGTAGTCTTGGCAGAAGCATTGCATACAGGATAGGCAAATCCACATCTGGAGTGTCTATTCTGGTGAGGCCAAACCTTTGCCCTTTTTGTGATGAAAGAGGTCTAATACAATTAAGCTGCCACCAAGTAGATGACTGATCACCCTGAGGAATGATGCCATTTCAAGATCTCAGTGTTGGTCTCTGCTGCTGGCAAATTGGGCACTCAGTGGTGGCTGTAGCCAGGTCAGTTTTGGTGAGTGGAAGTCAGTGTTGCTGAGCTCACATGTAATCTCTATCCCTGCTATCATGGCCACTTTGTTCATGAACCTATTGGGTGATGACAGGGGTGGCTGGGGAAAGAGGTTGAGTGTGGTCCCTATAATGAGTCATCCAATCAACTTGATTATTACAGTCCTCTGCTGAGGTCACCATTTGGTGATCATTCACATAGGAAACAAATATCCATCCATATACTTGTTCCCCAGATTTCTTTGTCACCAATTTTGCAGTCATGCTTCTTCCAAGTCCCTGACCATCCAGCCAAACCATTGGCTACAGTCCATGAATCACTATATAATTGCAAATCTAGCCATTTTTTCTTCTAAGCACACTACCAGGTGCACTGCTCAAAGTGCACTAGGTTGCCCAACTGGGAAGATTTCCCTTCACTACTGTCCTTCAGGGATGTCCTAGACAGTGACTGTACTGCTGCAGCTGTCCATTTTTGAGAGGTGCCTGCATATCATGTAGAACCATATGTAAACCAGGCCCTAGTTTTATCTTCCTCTGTCAACTGACCACGGGGAACTCCCCATGAGGCCATAGGTGCAGGCTGGGGGAGAGAAGGCAAGGTGGCAGGAGTGGAGACCATGGGCGTTCAAGCCACTTCCTCCTGTAACTTACTTGTGCCTTCAGGACCTGTCAAGCCTGATTACATAGATACCACTTCCATTTAATGATGGAATGCTGCTGTGCACAACCCCTATGGCTACATGAGTCAGAAAGCATCGAGTTTATGACAGGCACTTCAGGCCTCCTGGTAATGGTAATTCTGTTTATCATTTTGTAAAGCTTCCAAACGGTTTGTTTTCTACATTGGCTGGATCATTTCCAATCTCACCAGCAATATATGATGATTCCAGCATCTCCACATCCTCACTAACAGAGTTATTGTCTATCTTTTTCATTTTAGCTCTGCTAGTGAATGTATGGTGGTATCTTATTGTGGTTTTGGTTTGAATTCCATAATGAATAATAATCTTGAGCATATTTTCTTCTGTTCATTGGCTGTTAAGAGAGAGAGAGAATTTCTATTTTCAGGGAAGTTCTTTTTGAAAACAAGCCACTTTAACAAGTATGAAATGTAGATAGAATCTAGTAAGGATAAACGTGAGGGAAAGAACTCTCCATGCTGTGAGAACAGCTGTTATAAAGCTCCTGAGGTTCAAAGGCACTTGATTTTCCAGAAACTGAAAGAGGCCAGAGTGACTGGACAGAAGCCAGTGACAGGGAAGGTGGCTGTGAAAGGTTGAGAGAGATCAGCAGGAACTGAAGCATACACAGTCTTGATAGGGCATAATTCAGCAAATAATTTCATTCTTAGGGCACAGGGAAGACAGGAGTATTTTAAAGCAGAGAAGTGAGATAATCTGATTTATGTTAATAATAGCTGATGCTACATAGCACTTAAATTCTAGGCATCATTTTAAATGCTTTACAAATATTTACTGCATTCATCATCCTGTGAGGTAGTACCTCATTTTCCTATTGCTGTTGTAACATGTTACCATAAATTTAGTGGCTTAAAACAACACAGTGTCTTATTTTCTGGTTCTAGGAAAGTCAGAAAGTCAGAAATCACTGGGCTAAAATCAAGATGTCAGCAGGGGTGTGTTCCTTCTGGAGGCTCCGGAGATAACTCATTTTCTTGCCTTTTTCTATTTCTGGAGCTGCCTACATTCCTTGGCTCATGGACCAGCCACACTCTGATGGCTGCGTCTGTCCTCATATCTCCTTCTCTGACTCTGACAGTCCTGTCTCCTTCTTAGAAGAGCCCTTGTGATAACACTGGAACCACCTAGCTAATCCAAGATAATCTTCCCGTGTCAAGATCCTTAACTTAACCGTATCTCTAGAGTCCCTTTTTTCATATAAGGAAACATAGTCACAGCTACCAGGGATTGGGATGTGGACATCGTCGTGGGATCATTATTATTTTACTGCAGGTATTCACTATTATTTTCTGTGTAGTAATTTGTTCAAGGTTGGTCGTATAGGCAGTGACAGCACTGGGATTTAAACCCAGAGTTCTGATTCCAGCGAGCTCATTTTCAACCTCTAGTCTCCCCTGGATTTTTACAAATATGTAATTATTTCTTTTCCATTGGCACTGACCTCATTGAACTCTGCATTACCGTATGCTTAATATATTAAGCATGAATGTATATTAAGAGTTCATGAATGATTCTCCTGTATGCTTGTGGGTGAAGCTCGGTACATTTGGCTCCTTTTATGCTTTTGGTTTAAAATCTTTAGAATTTATTCATATAGTGTAACTGATATTTTCACCCAATGAACAACTATCTATTTCCCCAACCGCACAACCCCTGGCAACCTCCATTGTATTCTATGTTTCTTTTTTTTTTTTGGAGACAGAGTTTCGCTCTTGTTACCCAGGCTGGAGTGCAATGGCGCTATCTCGGCTCACTGCAACCTCCGCCTCACGGGTTCGAGCAATTCTCCTGCCTCAGCCTCCCAAGTAGCTGGGACTACAGGTGCACGCCACCATGCCCAGCTAATTTTTTTGTATTTGTAGTAGAGACGGGGTTTCGCCATGTTGGCCAGGATGGTCTCGATCTCTTGACCTCGTGATCTGCCCGCCTTGGCCTCCCAAAGTGCTGGGATTACAGGCTGGGAGCCACCGCGCCCGGCCTATATTCTATGTTTCTATGAGTTCGACTATTATCGATACCTCATGTAAATCAAGTCATGCAGTATTTGGCCTTTTGGGCTGAGTTTATGTTATTTAGTATAATGTCATCCAGGTTCATTCATGTTGTTAAACGGCAGTATTCCTTTTTTAAACACTGGATAAATATATATACACATACGTATATGTATATACACATATATAATTTTCCTTGTCTATTCATCTGTTGATGGACACTGGGTTGTTTTCATATCTTGGCTTCTGTGAATAATACTTCAGTGAACATGGAGTGCAGCTATTTCTGTGAGACACCGATTTCCATTTTTAAAGATATACACCTAGAAGTGCAATTGCTGAATAACATGGTAGTTCTATTTTTAATTTTCTGAGGACTCTCCAGACTGTTTCCTGTAACTACTACACCGTTTTATATATCAACCAGGAGTGTACAAACAAAAGTTTGCATTTATTCACATATTCACCAATACTTACGTTTTAGGTTTTTTTTTTTTTTTTTTTTTTTTTTATAATAGCCACTCTAAAAGGTGTGTGGTTTATTCTTTCCTATGTTTTTATAAATGTCCTCCTTGCTGTTAATATTGGTAGCTTTCTTTTGTCTTTCCAAAAATTTGCCTGTTTCATGAAAAATATGTGATAAATTTCTGCCTAATATTATAGGAAAGGAAATTTGACATTTGTATCAACAGCTCTTTGATATAAACTGAATATCCTAATGTATTTATCTTATTACAAATGAGTATAATGAGGAAAGACCCATGATACTTCTTTGTCTTTGGGTCACTTTAACAGTCTGAGGCTACATGCTGATTAATATTTTCTGTTTCAGAGGGTTTGACTTTTCAGAGGATTTAATAGAGGGAAAATTACATAAAATCATTATACAAAATAAGAGGTACACATATTAAACACCTATATGAAAAGATATCCTAAGTATAATTTGACTGGTAAACCCTGAACATGTTAAAGAATTGCAGTTCTGAGGTTTGTAGTTTCTTTAAGCATAGGTATTTAAATGATCAATTGACTAGAAAATGCAGCCTACAGTGTAGTTTAAACGTTAATATCTGAATTTATATGCCTTTAATTAATTGCTGTTGGTGCAATGTTTTTGTCTTTTGGGAAAAAATTCCCTCAATTTTTTTCTTATTTGTAATTTAGCCTATTACAATTATGTTCAAAACAGAGACTGCTTTTTATCATTTTGAAGGAGTAAATATTAGAACCAACAAGTATATCTCCTCATTAATACACAATGTCTTATAGCGCATCTGAGCAAGGCTTTGCATTTTAAATTATTGATTGAAACTCTTATAATTTGCATGCATATTAAAATGTACTCTAAAAATAAGAATGTTCTGGAAAATGTTGATCATATGGCTTGGAATTGGTCTTGCAACTACGTAAAAATAGTTTAAAACTTGACTGAGATCTTGGTAAAATACAGGATGATAGAAGATGATAGAAGTTATCTTTCTACTTGTATTTCTGTTTATTTAATTAGCATTTCCTTACAAGTGCTGAAGGCCACACTAAGATGACAGGTTAAGCCAATCGTCTGGTCTACTTCTAAGATACAAGGTGAGGTTTGGGGGTTTCGTGCAAATATGGTTTTCTCTCCTAAATTCTTCCTCTGACTTACGTCTCAGTGGTTTTTGATGTTGTGGCACAAGCAGGGACTTAGAATCTAGAGAACTGGGTTTCAGAATCAGCCTGGCCTTAAATATGACCTTGGGCCCGTCACTTGGCATCTTGGGCAACAAGTTCACTAAGTTACAAACTGCAAGAACTGGACTGGGTGATACTGAGTGTCTCTTCTGACACAAAGGCTCCACGCTTTATCAGTGACATGATTTTCCAGGATTTTATTATGTAATGGCACACTAACTCAAGGTCACCATGGTTCAAGGAATGGCCAGCACAGTAGCCAGTCCTACTGAGGTTCTCAGGATTTGGGAATCAGCTCAGTCACTGAAGTCCTGCCTCTTTCCATCTGAGGCCCTGTGTTTTATTGGTTTTCTCCAAAATATGTCTTCTCAGATACTCTCTGGTTCACTTCCAAACTAAATTTAAGCTTCTGCTCTCAAACTTTTCTGGCCACCAAATACACTAGTTTTTCCCTCCTGATTCTGCATTTCTCCAGGGTGTATAAAGTGGAATAAATACGAAAATCTCTACATCTTCTGTGTGTACAACTATGTGCGTCCCCAGTGTTTTCTGTTCTACTGGTTCTCACTTTTAGCTACTCTTATTCATTTCTCCTTTTTTGTTTTTCTGTTTTTTAATGACTATGTGTGGGTCATTTCTCTCTTCTCTCTCTCTTTCTATTTATTTTCTATCTATCTGTATTAGCCAGTAATCAAAATCAAGTGTCTTGCCCTTTATAAATTAGCACATTTGAGCTGCTGCTTCTCTACAGAAGATACAATTGTGTGCTGACTTGCGTATTCAAGGATATAAAAAGGGCTTGTCCTTACTCATCTCTACACCTCAGTTATCATTATGGGTTTTTGCTGTTGAAATTATTCCAGGTTGGGAATAAGAGCATGAGTGGTCAAGTATTTACATTTTCTTAATAAATACCTATGTAAACATCTTATTTGAAATGCAAGAGTATTTATTTATTTATTTTTAAAGAAAGAAAAAGAAAAGAAAAAAGAAAGAAGAAAAAAAGAGAATGAAAGAAAGGGAGAAAGAAGAAGAAAAAGAGGGAGAGAGAACGGGAATCTTGCTCTATTGCCCAGGCTAGAATGCAGTCTAAAAATGGATATTGACAACCTCTTTTATGCTAATAATTGTGTTATACTATGGAGACAGGAAGGAATAAGGGAGGAAAATAACAAACAGCCAACCAATATTTCATTTCAACCTATGAAATGCTATGCAATTGCTGGGGTGTGATTTAGTTCCAATTATGTGGTCACTTTTAGAATAGAGGTGATGTGTTACTAAAAAAAATGTGTGTTTTGTAGATTTGGAGTAGAGAGTTCTGTAAATGTTTATTAAGTTTACTTGTTCCAAGTCTGAGGTCAAGTTCCGGGTATCCTTGTTAATCTCCTGTCTCATTAATCTGTCCAATATTGACAATGTAGTGTTAAAGTCTCCCACTATTATCATGTGGGAGTCCAAGTCTCTTTGTAAGTCACCAAGAACTTGCCCTATGTATCTGGGTGCTCCTATATTGGGTGTGCATAGACTAAGGATCGTTAGCTCTTCCCGTTACATTGATCCCTCTACCATTATACAATGTCCTTCTTGTCTCTTTTGGTCTCTGTTACTTTAGTCTATTTTATCAGAGACGAGAATTGCAACTCCTGCCTTTTTTTTTTTTTTTTTTTTTGCTCTCCTTTTGGTTGGCTCCATCCCTTTGTTTTGAGTCTCTGTATATCCTTACATGTGAGATGGGTCTCGATGCAGCTTACCGATGGGTTTTTTGGAATGGCTGATACTGGTTGTTCCTTTCCATATATAGTGCTTCTTTCAGAAGCTCTTGTCTTTACAAGAGCAGGCCTGGTGGTAATGAAATCTCTGAGTACTTACTTGTTTGTAAAAAATTTATTTTTCCTTCACTTGTGAAACTTAGTTTGGCTGGATATGAAATTCTGGGTTGAAAGTTCTTTTCTTTAAGGATGTTGAATATTGGCCCCCACTCTCTTCTGGCTTGTAGGGTTTCTGCTGAGAGATCTGCTGTGAGTCTGATAGGCTTCCCCTTGTGGGTAACCTGACCTTTCTCTCTGGCTGCCCTTAATATTTTTTCCTTCATTTCAACCCTGGTGAATCTAATGATTATGTGTCTTGGGGTTGCTCTTTTTGAGGAATACCTTTGTGGTGTTCTCTGTGTTACCTGGAGTTAAGTATTGTCCTGCCTTGCTAGGTTGGGAAAGTTTTCCTGGATAATATCCTAAAGAATATTTTCAACTTGGATTCATTCTCTTCGTCACATTCAGGTACACCTATCAAATATAGATTAGGTCTTTTCACATAGTTCCATATTTCTTGGAGACTTTGCTCATTCCTTTTTACTCTTTTCTCTCTGATCTCGTCTTCTTGTTTTATTTCATTAAGTTGGTCTTCGACCTCTGAAATCTTTTCTTCTGCTTCATCAATTCGACTGTTAAAACTTGTGCATACTTCTCAAAGTTCTTGTATTGTGTTTTTCAGCTCCATTAATTCACTTATATTCCTCTCCAAATTGTCTATTTCCATTAGTATTTCGTCAAACCTTTTTTCAAGGTTCTTAGTTTCTTTGCATTGGGTTAGAACAGGTTCTTTTAGCTCACAGAAGTTTCTTATTATCCACCTTCTGAAGCCTGATTCTGTCAGTTCCTCACATTCATTCTCAATCAGGCCTTGTTCCCTTGGTAATCAGGAACTGCAATCCTCTGTAGGAGGAGAGGCATTCTGATTTCGGGTGTTTTCAGCCTTTTTGTGCTGGTTTCTTCCCATCTTTGTGGATTTATCCACCTGTCGTCTGTGTAATTGCTGACTTTCAGATTGGGTCTCTGAGTAGACGTCCAGATTGTTGGTGATAAAGTTTTTTTCTGTTTCTTAGTTTTCCTTGGGCAGATGCCCCTCTCCCACAGAGCTGGACCTTCCCGGGTTCAGCTGTACTTGCTGTGAAACTCCCAATCCTCAGCTGTTCCAATTGCTGTGTTTTTTTTTTATGGGGCGGGAAGAACCAGCCTTCCCCTGCGGCGACCCACTACGCTGGCTGAAACAGCGGTGTTAAGATTCATGGCGCTTTTCTGCCCAGGAATCTCCCGGTCTGGTTCTCTGCTTCAGTCCGCTTTTCAATCAGCTGAATGGGAGACTCTGCCTTCCCGGAGCTCCAAATGCCAACCAAAAGGGCACTCAGTCCCGTATACTCCGGACTGAGAACCGCCGCGCCGGCCAAAAGAGTCACACTGGCGACCCGTGAGGCTCCTCCGCCGGGAATCTCCTGGTCCGTGGACAATAAAAATTCGTCTGAAAATGTGGCGTCCACTCACTCTCTGCGCTTTCACTGGGAGCTACAATCCTGAGCTGCTGCTAATTGGCCATCTTGGATCTCTCTCCCAATGCAAGAGTATTTCATATGTCGTATTGGAAAAAAATTGAGGTAAGTGGAAGATATTTTGTGTTGTAAAATTTAGGAGCTTTCAAAGGTCTAGAATTTCTTTGTTTCTGCTATGTTAATCTAGTCTCATCTCTATTTCAATAATAATTCCTAAATACAAAATTTGAACTAGAAGTGAATATTCCTCTTTAGTGAAAACTATTGTGGCAACTTAAGAGTTAATGTTCCAGAGTCTTGCTATATCCTTGAACCAGCAACATGGGCATCATTTGAGAGCTTGTTAAAAATGCAGAGTTAAATTCTTTATTCCAAGCCGCCTAAATCAGATCTTGCTTTTAAAAAACATCCCTAGTCAATTTTAATGCACTTTAGAGCTTGAAAAAACACTGCTGTAGAGGGAGTTAATACGAAAAAGACTAGAAATAAAAAAATCCATATAGATTTGAAAATATAAAAAGCAGTTTTTACTGGCAGATTAAAAAACTTACCGTGAAAATGAGATTCATATTTATATGTAAAAGTCACTCAAATGTATAAAAACAGTGTTTCCATTACAGATGATCCCAAGAGTTTCCAGATACAATTGAAATTCAGAGGTAGGGCTATTTACAGGTTTTTATTGACCAAAATATATGATAATAATTTCAAACAAAATATTATATGACCTCATGCTTGGGAGAAGGTGATACATCAGGAAATCCATTCTGCTGTGCATTGACATAGGTAACATGGGTAATGTATTACTGTGTACTAAAGCATCCTGCAGTTTAAAAGAAAGCTGCTTTTATGCTAACTTCATTTGTTTCTCTTCACTGTGATCCCCACTTCCATTAAGAAAGTTTCTCAAAGGCTTAATCACACTGTTCTTTGTGTCTCCCTCCTAATTATAATCACACTACCCTCTGCAGTAGAGGGCTCATGGTTTCAAATTAGAGTGCTGAAGTGAAAGCCTCAGGTGTATAGTTAAATGAGGTGTTAATTGGATAGCAGCTGCATTAACTTGGGCTTAAGAAAACCAAGGGGATGGTGGTTACAGACGCAGCTAGGCCAGAGTCACTCGAAGAATTTGCCACTCCATTTTTTAAAAGGTTTGATATTTATATATATATTTTTGCAGCCTTGGGACCTGAAATTTAAGTGAGGTCTGGGAGAAATCAAACTGTGGTCAAATGCTAACTGTGATAAGATGTAGAAAAATACCTCATTCCTTGTGTATGGTATCTTCTGTCTGCTTGTGGAGAGCAGCAGCCCAATTTGAGGAGTCACAAATACAGTTGACCCCTGAACAATGTAGGGGTTAGGAGTGCCAGCACCCACATGGTCAATAATTGCAACATGACTTCTGACTTCCTAAACTCAACTATTAATAGTCTACTGTTGACGGGAAACCATACCGATAATATGTCTAATAACACATATTTTTTTGTTATGGATGATATGTGTTCTTACAATAAAGTAAGCTAGAGAAAAGAAAATGTTATAAAGAAAATCATAAAGAAGAGGAAAAGTATTTACTGTTCATTAAGAAGTGGGTCATTATAAAGGTCTCCATCCTCACCGTCTTCATGTTAAGTAGACTGAGGAGGAAGAGGAAGAGAAGGGGCTGGTCTTGCTGTCTCAGGGGTAACAGAGGTAAAAAGGGAGGCAGGAGAGGCAGGTGTACTCGGTACAACTTTTACTGAAGAAAAATCCACGTGCAAGTGGACGTATAAAGTTCAAACCAGTTTTGTTCAATGGTCAGCTGTACTGTACTCCTTTGCTGCTGCCAATCTCCCGATTCCATTCAGACCTGTCCAGGTTGGGATGTTTGCTTCCTTCTTTCCAATCTTCAGCACCTCTCCTGAAACCCACATATATAGCCAAGTATCCACTAATAGTCATAACCCTTATGACAAAATGGGTGCTTCTTTTTGCCGGTTTCCTACTTAGAATCCGTCTTGAGACATCTGATACCCTCCCCTACTTACAATGCAAGTGTAATGGGGAGAGTTCCCCCATCCTCCTCGCAGGACATGTGACAGGGGTTCCTCAGGTTGGCCCTCTGCTCAGACCCCTAGGGGAATCATGCAGATGGTCAGGTGCAGACGCCATGGGGAGTGCTTTTGGGCTCCAGCCCTAAGGCAGCATCTAGGGGTGGGTGTTATGACTTCTGAAGCCCAAATGGGTGTGTGTTACAGTGTGCTCTTTTAGCTTTGCCATCTCTAGATGGCTTGTGTTAATCAGCTCAGTAGACTCTCTGCCTTATTACAAGGCAATGTGACAGCCTGGGTCCTTGCCTAGTGTATGGGAAGAATCAGATCACACATGGGCTGGAAGGATGAGTGCAAGATTTTATTGAGTGATGGAGGTGGCTCTCAGCAAGATGGATGGGGAACTGGAAGGAGAGGATGAAGTGGGAAGGGGCTTTTCCCTTGAAGCCTGGCCGCCCAGCTGCCAGACTCTTCTCTGACTGCCCCTGTGGAACTCCCCTCGGGGTACAGACGTCCTTCCTTTTCCCTCTTTCTCTGCCCCGTTGTTCCGCCGTGGCTGATCTGCCAGCCTGCTGTTCCGTTCCTCTCCTCCTCTCGGTGTTCAGCCACTTGTGTCTGTGGCTGCTAAGGTCTCCAGTTTATATGGGCACAGGATGGAAAATGCAACATTTGGGTGCAAAAACAGGAGCGCCTGTTTTCACTTAGGTCCATGGGCACAGACCCAAGTGTAGAGCCCTCGCCTGGGACCCACCCTTCTCAACCCAGCACTTCCCTGCCCTCCTCCCGTATCAAAAAAGAAGGGTGAATTTCAGATAAATCAGAAATAAAGAAGACAGGAAGAAAATGGTGCCTTGGGCATAATAGTATCCTTTTCAAATCAGCCCCTTGTATCAGCCTCTGGCCAGTTAGCTCATGCGGTTACTCTATCTTTTTAAAGAGACAAATACTGCAGATAAAATCAGTGGTTTCAAATATGGGTTCTAACCACTCTGATGAGAATCACCTGGGGGAAATTAGCTGGTTAAAATGCAGATTCCTGGGTCTCACTTCAGCCATTCAGAATCAGAATCACGGGGATGGCCTTCAGGAACTCACACAAGACCTCCGCGTGGTTAATGTGAAGGGTGAACCGCTGGTTGTCACTCAGCTCCCTCAATCTACTGTCCAACATTGCTAAAGCAGTTCCCTGCCGTTCATTCCTCCTTGCCTCTAGAAAAACAAGCGAGCAAACCAACGAAATCCCCATCTGTTTCAGTCTTTAAAAAAAAATGTAGAATTTTTAGTATGGGAAAAATAAGTGAAAATTGTGTAGGCCTTATGCTTTCTTCTTTTTTTAACTCTCCGTAAATGATCAAAGTGGGGTATCCTTAAGGGCTGTTCAACAATTAAATAAAAATATAACACAAACATTCAGCAGCTATACCAACAGCTGAACAGCAACATAATGCCAAGGTAGGTTAATATCTATGCCATCATCTTTTCATGAAAGTTCATTCACATAAATAAACCCTGTAGGATAGAGATGGTAATTAAAAAAAAAAAAACTTTTCATATTCACATGCCATGATATATGCTAAACATGGGCTGCAAAGAAACCACAAATGTCAGTAAGCCCACAGTAGTATATGAATAGTCTAAAGAAAATGAGAAAGATGATGAATGGAAGTTCCATCTGAATAAGTAATTGTAGATTCAATCACTGTAACCTTTGGGGGCTAATTAGCAAGGTCTGCAGGGTGAGGCTGATACCAGTGAAGGCCCTAGGATATTGAAAATGTAATAAGTTTTTCTAATTTAAAAGGCAAGTTAGGTATTTAAAGTAGGCTTACTTCTCTTATTGGTTAGAAATACTATTTTGCTAATTAAACTCTGTTGATTGTTAAAATACCATCAGTAAATACTAAAACTTATTGGCATGTCTATGTAGATTGACATATTCTAGAAAATCAAAAGTTATAGGAAATTTTTAAAAATTCTGTTGGTTATCAAGAACTTGCATCAAACTACAGGAGAAGTATATATTGCATTCAAACGTAGTAATTTTTATGGAAGTTTCTTAGTGTGTATGTGAACATAAAAACATTATTTTAAACAAGATCAGTAAAATGTTACTATTTTCTATAAAGGAAGAGATTATAATGTGGTCAATTAAGAGAAAAAAGTTTTATTACTGATATTATGAAGATTAAAAGAACCTGTCATTGATTATATCTAATAGATGTCTTTTGCAAACTGACTTCAAAATTTTAGCTGCCAGACTGAATTATGTTCTTCTAAGTCTTAGACAAAAAAATCATAGTGGTTTTCTAAAGGTTTTCTGACATAATTAGAAAAGCATTTATATCAAGCTGTGTGTAATTCTTACGGGATAGAATTGGTTGACTTTAGAAAAAACCTTTATAGAATAGTAATTTCCTTTATGGAATAATTACATATATATATATATATATATATATATATATATATATATATATATATGTGTGTGTGTATGGTTTAGCCAAATTTATTTTGGCCTATTCAAAGGAAATAGTAACTTGAGACAATTATATTTATTACCTGTAACCAAAAGCCTCATGATAATCAGAACATCCATGTAGTTTTGTTCTTATGTTAAGTATACTGTTAGTCAAAATACAGAGTAATCAGAATTCATATTGTTTCCCTCTGAGACTAGAATTTTCAGATGTATATTTTGATTTTTTGTACTTTTATGTTATATTGATTATCTACTCAATAATATAATAAGATGAGTTCTCTAATTCTTGGTTGATTTGAGCTTCGTTTTGTTATGCAAAAAAGTGTGGAAGTAGAAATGTGACCTTTGCATAGCTTCATGTAAGTAGCCTTGAAATAACTCCTAAATTTCTCTTCATAACTTGTCTCCACCATTTTCCTCCTTTTTCTGTTCTTTGTCTTGGGGTTTTCAAGATAGGTGGGGATAAGAAATTAATTTATGGATGACTAAGCAATAGATGTAAAACAAGTGTTTCAAATCTTGGTGTTCAGTAAAGCTTTAGACGGCCACAGTTATTTTCACCAGCTAATTATTCCCCTGACATAATCTTTATATATTTATGTATAATTTCATCTCATGTCTTCAGTACCATCAATTTGGAAGAGTGCAGCCTCTGCCACATCAATCATTAGTGAGAATATGAAGCAACCAGAACTCATATACATTACTGATGGGAGCATTAAATGGTACCGCCACTTTGGAAAACAGCTTGACAGTTTCTCATAAAGTTAAATGTGTACTACCTAGCAAGTCTACTCCTGGGAATTCACTCAACATACAAGAAAATATGTCTGCAAAAAGAATTGTGTGAGAATGTTTATAGCAGCTTTATTTATAACAATCGAAAACTGAAAACAACCTAAATGTTCATTAACCAAGAGAATAGGCAAGTCAATTGAAGTATAAGCATACAATAGAATACTACTCAGCAATGAAAAGAAAAAGGAACCACCACAGGGATGAGATTTCATAGATATTATGTTGAGTAAAAAAAGCCAGAAGCAAAACAGCTCATGCTATAATATTCCATTTGTATGAAGATTATAAACATGTAAGATTAATCTATGTTGTGAGAAATTAGAACAATAATTGCCTCTATTGGTGGGATAATGTGAGAGAATTAATTGGAAATGATACAAAGAACTTTCTGGGTGATGAAAATATTTTACCTGGCCATTGTCCAGGTGTACACATTTTTCAATACTCATTGAACTATACACTTAATATCTGCATTTCAAGTGTACACAAATTATAATACAATATAAAGACCTATATACATGCATAGATACATATTATCCAATGAGTGACTGGATGAAAAGAATAGTCACCAGATCGAGAAAGCCTAGATTTAAATTTTGGCTTGGAAGCATCCTGAACAAGTTACTTTATTTTTCTGTGCCTTATTTTTCTTACACTTAACATTTGAAACAATCAGGTTTTGTGAGGTTAAGGAGAGTTTATATATCTAAAGAGCATGGAACAGTGCCGGGAACACAATAATGTTTCAATAATTCTTACTTATCTTAACATTATTTCCCCTAAGGCATGAAGATATCGGTTGAATTGTAATTCAACACCTATTTTTTTGTTTCATAGACACTGTTTCTTTCTGGGTAGCAAGATAATTTATAAGCCAACAACCATGATGTGCCTTCTTGTTAAGCAACTTTTTTATATTATAAAAATGAAGATACCAAATGACCACTTGTTATTTTACTGTGCTGAGCAATTAGTTATATCTGTCTAAAATTAATGCTTGTAATTTTAGTTGTCAGTGTGGCAGGTTTAAAACCAAACATATAAAGTTCATTGGAGACCATTGGAAATTTTGGCCCCAATATTTATATGTATATTTTACATTGAATTTCAAAATTCCTACTTTAAAGAAAGAGTCCTATAAATAAAACTCTTGGACGCTTTTACATAGTAGATGGAATGAAAGCCCATAGTTTTCACAATTGAAAGAAAAGAATTAGTTGAAGTGAATATAACTCCCAGTTCATTCAATTCATAAACTAAAGCCTCCTTTAAAAACACTAGGGGGAAAAAAAAACCTTTAATAATTTAAATAATCCTTCTCTAGGATTTATCTGTTAGCTGTAAAGGTATTATATTTCCTATTAGGAGATGAAATGTCAGAGGCATTATAGATGCTTGTGCCTATCTGAACTTAATATCTTCTACTTAGCACTGCATATGTGAGCAATAAGAAGTCATCCTGTCATCTCCCAGGACAGCTGTACTTACAAAGAATGACCCAGGAAAAAATTGTTTTCTCTCACTGAGGTCATTCATTATTGCCTGAATAATGAATGACTGATTTATTATTCATAATTATTAGCTCATAGATTGAAGTGTATAAAAAAGGAGAGTATGGAGGTAGATTCACCATCACTTAAAAATAACTTAGGGTGGGATAAGATTATTAGCATTATACAGTGTCCATTTGTACTAGATACCACACTAAGCACTGGGCATGTTATCTCATGCCTTAGTCTTTCCGAGCTGCTATAACAAAATAACATATACTGAGTAGCTTATAAGTAACAGCAATTTATTTCTCACAGTTCTGGAGACTGGGAAGTCCAAGATCAAGGTGCTGGCAGACTCTATGTCTGGTGATGGCCCATTTTCTGGTTCATAGAAATGGCGCCTTCTCACTGTGTCCTCATATGGTGGAAGGGGCCAGGCAGCTCTCTGGGATATTTTTCATGGGGACACTAATCCCATTCATGGGGAGGCTGCACCCTGATGACTTCAGTCCCTCGCAAAGACCACACCTCCTAATACCATCAGCTTGAGTGTTAAGATTTCAACATATAAATTTTAAGGGGATACAAACATTCAGCCCATATCATCTCAATACTTTCATTTTCTACATACTGATTACTTTAAATAATAAGCGAAAAGTCACTTTTCTTTTTCTTTTCTTTTCTTTTTTTTTTTTTTTGTTGAGACAGAGTCACTCTGTCACCCAGGCTGGAGTGCAACGGCATGATCTCAGCTCACTGCAAACTCTGCCTCCCGGGTTCAAGTGATTCTTCTGCCTCAGCCTCCTGAGTAGCTGGGATTACAGGCATGCAGCACCACCCTCAGCTAATTTTTGTATTTTTAGTAGAGACAAGATTTCACCATGTTGGCCAGGCTGGTCTCGAACTCCTGACATCGTAATCCACCCTCCTCGGCCTCTGAAACTGCTGGGATTACAGGCGTAAGCCACTGCACCTAGCCTGTCATTTTTCTTAAGTGTAAAGACAGGCTGAACTTCCGTATCACCTTGTTTTAGAAAATCATTCCCTGGTTTTCTGAAGAAGGTCAGACACTGTAGACTCATAAACTTTTAACATATTTTCTATTAACTTAGCCCCTACAGGCTATGATTTAACTGCAACAAATTAAATAGCAATTCTGAAGTCTTGATACTTGTCCCTTAAGCATGGAGCTGGAGAGAACAACTCATTTTGCACATATAGAAAAAGTCTTCTAAAAAGGCCCTGGCTATGGCTGGCATCAGACTCCAACAAGATTATGTTAGTCCAAATTATCTTCCTTCACCAGCTGTCAGAAATGTCAGGATTTTTCTGTAAATATTGCTGACATCCTGTTGGCAGATTCCTTATTGGATGCAAATTGATCCAGTTAGGTGTTGGAGTGGATAATTAATCTTTCTTGCCTTTTAACTGTTACAAAGACGTTCCAAAGGCTTTTACTAGGGCAAAAATTAATAAAAGGGCATCGAGGAAGAAATCACTAAGCACTGGAAAAATGGTGAGAAAATACTGTATTTTGAGCAGGCTTTTTAAAACTACGGTTTGAAAAGTGCAGGGAAATTTATTGTGACATCTCTGTATAATTATTCAAAAACAGAATAAGAATGATAATCTTATGCCTCTACAGGGAGCCTCTTAAAATGATGACCTTCTAGTTTAAAAAGATATAAAAGCAAAATTTCCCCATGATGTCATCCAGAATGCCAAAACTATAATTGCCACATCAGAATATGGTTAAAGAAAACAGCCTTTATTCAAGCTTCCTAGAAACTGAGGTTTAAAATGTTCAATTTTGGTAATTGAGTGTACCCTTTTATTATCCTGTGTTCCTCCATCTTTTTGGAAGCATGAGAGCAATGATTCTTTCCAATTCAATTTCAGATAGTATACACAATGTTGGGGATGAAGATAATTATGGTAACAATAAGTAGGCCCTATTAATTTTATCATAGTAATTGGTTCTAAATTATGATTAGAACGTTTCTGCTTATTGTCATAACTTTCAGGGGTTAAAAAATTTAATCCTGTCATTTTTTTCTTTGGTTCTGTTTATGTGATGGATTATATTTATAGATTTGCATATGTTGAACCAGACTTGTATCCCAGGGATGAAGCCGACTTGATCGTGATGGGTAAGCTTTTTGATGTGCTGTTGGATTCAGTTTGCCGGTATTTTATTGAGGATTTTTGCATCAATGTTCATCGTGGATATTGGCCTGAAATTTTCTTTTTTAGTTGTGTCTCTGCCAGGTTTTGGTATCAGGATGACGTTGGTCTCATAAAGTGAGTTTGGGAGGATTCCCTCTTTTTGTACTGCTTGGAATTTGTACCTCTGGTAGAATTTGGCTGTGAACCTGTCTGGTCCAGGACTTTTTTGGTTGGTAGGCTATTAATTGCTGCCTCAATTTCAGACCTTGTTATTGGTCTATTTAGAGATTTAACTTTTTCTTTGTTTAGTCTTGGGACATGGTTAAAGCTGGAAACTGTCATTTCCAGCAAATTGACACAAGAACAGAAATCAAACACTGTATATTCTCACTCATAAGTGGGTGTTGAACAATGAGAACACATTAGAAAGTTTCTAATGTGGAGGTAAACATCACACACTGGGGCCTGTCAGGGGGTGGGGGGCTAGGGGAGGGATAGCATTAGGAGAAATACCTAATGTAGATGACGGGGTGATGGATGCAGCAAACCACCATGGCACGTATATACCTATGTAACAAACCTGCATGTTCTGCACGTGTACTCCAGAACTTAACATATAATAAAAAAATTAATCCTAATGAAGAAAATATTTTCTACATCTCAAATTTATGTAATTGGTATATATATGTAATAATCTCATTGTTTGGTCAATTTTAAGGGACTCTTTAGATAATTTATGAAGGTTTTCTTCCAGGGGCCATGGAACACTTTACATAGCTGTTTCACTTGTCCTGTAGCTGAGGCAAGACTTATGAGGCAGGAAAAAAGGGCCATATGAGATGTCTGGGGTAAGGCATGAAGACCAAAGCTGATGGAACTGACCCAGAACTGACCCAGCTGTAGAGACCAGCTGTAGATGTACCCCCTTGGCGGTCAGGCCTCCACATATGTTCATTTACTGCCTTCATTCAGAAGGAGCAAATTTATGGCTGATGCAAGAATCAGCAAGCACACCACCATCCTTAAGATCTGTGTATGTTGTTGATACCGGTTCTAGACCGCTGAAAAGAAAGTATTAGGCTGGAGCTGGGGCAGGAGTTTAAGAGTTTTGGATTCACAATCAGAGGTATGGCTTAATACAAAGTGTGTAAGGCTGGGAACAAATAAAACTGGCTTGGTTAATTATATTTACATTAATTATAATCATGGTTGCACCTGATAAAGTGACAATGACTCTGTTTTGTTTGGTAATTATATATACTGTTTGTGATGTATATGTTTTTAAGGAAAGGATAGAAAGAGAAAATTCCATGGTTATCTCTTGCTTCAGACAGGGTTGCTTCAGGTCATAGGATGAGTCTGAGCCTTCCAAGGAGAGGCAAGGCCAGTTCTGCTGTAGAATTGAAAGGTACAAGGAAGGAGGCAGGAGCAGCGCACACAGCTTGCAAAATCTTCAGCGTGTGGTGGAACCCTACCACTTCCATAGCAGTGCTTACTTTTTCAGTACTTAAAACTAGCTTCAGCATCTTTAGGAAACTTTTCCTTAGCATTATAGCTGTTGGCTATGTTTTGGAGATTCTTTGCTTGCATTAGGAGTAAGCTGTAGTTCAAACAAAAAACAATAAAAGATGTTTTAAGTAAGATTTGAATACTGGATTTTTTTTGTCTCATAACATCTCTGTTGTATCTTGTATAGCAGGATGGAGAGAATAGAAGTTTCTAAGTAAAGAACACTGATACCTTTTTCTGCAACATATGGGTCTCGTAATTTTGTCAAAGGCAAACAGGAGTGTACAAATATGAACATACTTCCATTCCAATGAATGAATGCTGATTTTTAAAAATTACATTTCATAATATTGTGAACTCAACTATTTTCAAGTTGGCCAAATATGGTTCTCAGAGAATGAAGTGCAAGACCACAAAATGCAAATATGCTTGTGAAATTAAAACATACTTTTATGTTTTTATTTGTCTTTAAGGCATAATTTGCTACCCAAGTAAAAACTTCATATATTTATGTGACATTTAAATTGAGGATAATGTAAAAATTTACTAGTTGTTCTTTTCCTTTCCAGATGGCTATTAACTGTTGTGCTCTGAAATGTTTTATGCAGTAATAGTTGGGACAATGGAAGAATTAATTGAATGATAAAGGTTATCTCATTGAAATTCAGTACTCTGTAGAGAGAAAAGGAGACATATTTGGCTCTGGTGGAAAGTGCTGCAAGATATACAACTTGGACGTAGAAGCAAAGGGGTATACTGAGACGATGTCTATGCAGTGGATAGTACTTAGGACTGAATGGGGTCAGCTTACATTGCATGTCCCCAGGGCAAAGACTTTCATGTTTGTACATGCCAAACTCATCTTCAATGTTCAACAACAAAAAGGAAATGATAATTAATTAACTATGAATATATGAAATCAAATACACCTACATGAAATACTGTCAGACTTCTTCTCTTTGAAGCTACCTCTTTGCGGAGATGTATGTTCAAATATTCAACAAATCCATCCCAATAGCTATTTTGGAAATCAAAGAGAAAAAATATAATGTAGATCTATTTTCATTAGAGTTTGGATGCACGTGCTTTCTTGGTTTCTTGAGATTGACACTAATAGGAATCAGCTTTCTTTTTAAAACTTTACTTTCAGGAGACACAGATATGATTCATCTGACCATTCCCCAGAGATATTTCTGTAATAATAAATTGTACCTTATTTATCATTTATTCCAAGTGACTTTCAATAGAATAGTACTTTAAGATACCGAATAGATACCAGAAGTCATTTAGTCTCAAGCATAGATAAAATAGTGACAATAACAATAGTTATTACATACTATTATTAGGCCTTAGTATATACTAGGGATCTTAAATGTTTTTTAAATATATAATCTTATTTAATCCTCAAAATCATCTTATAAGAGTAGAATTTATTTTCCCAGTTTTACAAATGAGGAAACCAAGATTCATAAATGGTAAATAAGATCTTGCCCAGGACCTTCTAATTGGCAAATGACAGAGTCTTTGAAACCTCAGTACTGAATCAGCTTTACTCACCTACCCGAACAACTGAATCCTGCTTGACAATGTCAGACAACAGGATCACCAAATGCAAATATTCCTTTAGCGCTACCTGCCAATCCTATGACATTTCTGTCTTCAACTCACTCAGCCAACTCGTCACTCTCAAACTCTTGCCCTCCTTCTTGCCTTCCTACTCTAAGCAGATGAAACTGCCCCTTACTTAAAAAAAAAAAAAATTGGAGTAATTAGGGTGGAACTTCTTTAATTCCTATTATTACACCTCTATGACTCACCACATTAGCACCCATCCTCTTCTCTTTCTTCCTGTTACAGGCTTATCTCTTCTTGTGACAACCAACTCCTGATCTTGTCTCCTTTCACCTCCTCAGGACCATAACACCATCACGTAACCTTTCTCTCTCCAGTATATTAAATATAAAATGGGATAACCATTATGCTCAACTCTTGGGATGATTGTGAGAACTAAATAAAGATAGATAAAATTAATGTATTAAAAAGTGTCTGACACATAATTAGCACTGGCTAAAAGATGAAGAAGAAGATGACAATAAGGAAGATGATCCCACTCCCCAGCCGACCTTTCCTTTTTTGGAAGCTATGATTTCTCTATCACTTGTTTATTCTCTAGGATAAAACATTAGCAAAGGGATTAACAGTAGATTATTTTTAAAAATAAAAGTACAACAAAATGTCCTCACATACTCTGGGAATAGCAGTGGTTTTAAAGCAGAAGTGTGCTTAGTAACTTGAGAAACAGGTTTAATATCCTTTCGTTGCAAAGAATGCTACAGACAATATGCCTGAGTGGCTGTTTTGCAAGCTAGTATTATGATGCCAAAGAATTATAAAAAGATTTCAGATTTCTTAATATTGTTTTTTCCTCTAGATTGGCTCCTGTATTCTCTCAGTTTCCTGGCAGATTAATTCATGTGCTAGTTTTAGCTTTTCAAAAGGAAACTGTAAAATTTCTATTAAGGGCATCTCTTGGGGGCCACATAATTTTAATGAAGTATAAAATAAGTTCTGTGTGGAGACAATAGCCTGGAAATGTCTTTTCTTCCAGTTATTTTAAATAATTTATTACTTTCAATAGATAGTAATGAACCAAATAGATTTTTAGACACAAGTTTAACCTTTTAAATTATATTATTTGAAAGTTTCTTTTTGCTAATTTTCTTAAATAGCAGGCCAAATTAGGTTTGTATTTCTGTCTCCACAATTTTCTTTCTCCATTTAGCTTTGTAGTAGTTATTTTCTGATGTGTCTAGAATGTTGGCACACTTATACCATTAGGTGATTTAATACATTTTCTTTTTATCATTAAAGTGAAAACCCCAGATCATCAAAAGGATCACAGAGTTGAAAAGATTATGCCTGTTTAGTCTGAGAATGTTGTACCAGATTAAGAAAAAACATACGGTTATCTATTTCAGTCATTTAATGTTAATAGTTTGTAGACTAAGCATGTAGCAGATAAATTCTCTTGTCCACAAGTAACCCAGTTGGTTAGGGACAGAGTAAACTGTGATACCCGGGCTTTCTGGAGTATGAACTCCAGAAATGTAAGAAATACAAAACATGTTTCCCCAGTCAAGTTAAAGTTTGTAAAGCCAGTATTCTAGAAACGTATTTATAAACATTTTCTAATATAATTAATTCATAGTTCAGCCAATATTTATCTTTTAGTCTTAAAAAAGCATTTAAAATACAGTAGCTTGCTTTTCTACTATAAATTGTACCTACTATAGCTACAATTTAAGCCTTTTTTTGTTGCAAGATCGATTCATCTTCTTAAACATAAATTATGGAGAATGATAAAAATGATTTATCATATAAAATAAATAAATGCAGACTTAAACGACTTGAATTTAAATTTCATTCAACTAAGTTAGCTAACCTAGCTTCTCTGCATCTCAGTTTATAGGTCTGTGGAATGGGGATCATATATGTTCTCGTTTTTTGACAGAATTATGAATTTCAAAGGAGATGACCTATGGGAAAATGCTTTTTAAATTACAATATACTATATAATTCAGTGATGATAGTGAGAGACAAAAAAGGTACAGTGGTAAGCAGGAATGTATCCAGAGAAGGCCAGTTGGCCAGGTTCTTAGAACCTTCTTCAGTGGGCAGAAAATGGGTGAATTCACTATGATGTAAGATTTGGTTTTCAGCCTTCATACAGTCAGAAACCCAGACAGATTGAACTCCAGTGAATTAACTCAAAATAACCAAATTTATAACCTAGCAGGAAGATAATTTCTAAAGTTTAATGAGTAACATGTTCATATTTTCTCTCCAGCATATTACCTTTCTGGTATCAGGCAGACTATAGACAAAGGAACTCTGTAAAGAGAAAAAGAGTTTCTTTATTATATTACAAATACATTAGAGCAGAGTGAGTTTCTTGTAAGAGATATTTTGTCCAAGTCAGGAGAAGAATCTGGTGAATCCTCTCCATCTTCACAACAGTAAGCAACTGTTCAGCACCTCTTTCCCCTGTAAAGCATTGGGTAAGCATTGCCAACGTCTATCTCTTTAAGGTTCCCTTTCTCAATACTCTAAGCCAGCTATCTGTCTTTCTGTTCAGTCTTCTTTGCAGACAGGCTAAAATGCAGTTTCTTTTTCTGCCTACTATTTGCAAGCACATTTCCGAACCTGTCTTCCCGTAATTAAACCCAGGTCAAATTATTTAGCGTTTTAGTTGTTTCCAATTTGTTTTAGTGGTTTGCCATTCTTTATGGAGAATTTTGCTGAAGTTTCCATATATCTGTGATGAAAATTAAATTTCAAAAATTTGACCAGGTTCAAAATGTCCTTTTTCTCTGTGCCTCCAGGCAGAATAATCTACTTTTAGGGTGACTTATTGCCACTCCTGGAGCATCACAGGCATTCAATAGACACTTTTTGAATGACTGCAGGTAGTAAGTGAATGAGAACATAAACTTGCAAAGGTATTATCATGACCATAAAGTAATATATATTTTATATCAAGGTTTATTTTTTTTTCACTAAAACTCAAATAATTACGTACTATTTAAGGTTTCAAACCTGACCTCTGAGGAACATTCTGGATGTAATATAAACCTCAAAACAACCCTTTGAGGACAGATGCTAGTTACAGAGAGATCGTGGACTTGCCTAAGTTCACACAGCTGGTACATGGACAGCAGAGATCCAAACCATTATACTGGTATCATATCAGCTTCTGAACTTACTATTTTTGCTATGTTTGGATTACTATGTGTGACGTTCACTCCTGTGTTGGATATTGATGGATGTTCAAAAATGGGGTGGTTCCAGACTGAGGAAGGCCATAGACTACACTATGGAATTGACAGCTGCAGCTTTCACCCAGACTGAAGGGCACAGATAGATCTCTGGTGTCTCGTATCACCATGCTGAGGAAGTGTACACATGATGTCAGCACTTCCGGCTGAATTTGAAAATATTACTCAAGCAGCCAGTTTTACTGTTTGCTTTGGGAGGGGAGAGGAGCAGGATAATATGAAAATTGCAGACTCAATTGAACATTGGACTAAATTAACTGAATCTGGCTGCATTTGAGAATACACGCTTCTGATTTCAGCTAAGAAAATATCGCATACTTCCATGGCACAATCTATCATGAAACTTGAACCCAAAGGCTGTGGCCTAATATGTGACATTGAAGACTGATTTTGGCTGCCTAGAATGAATAGCCTGCATCGTGGTCTAACCAAATAGCAATTAATTTCCTAACACAATGGAAATTAGGGAGGCAGTGCAAGGCAGAGTCAGCAGCTTCCCTGTCATTAATATCCTAGTCTCTAGTCTTTGTGCTTGGTGATCCTTATCACAGCTCTCAGAATCAAGGCTTGACTTCATTGTTGAAATATGGTAGCTCTACTGTTAGCCTCATGTCAGCATTTCTAGTGGGTAGAAAAAGAAAGTGATTAGTAGGAAATAAATTGGTTCCTTTGTAATAAAAACAAACACATCTAGAAATCCCAAGCAGAGTGTTGTTCCTATCTCGTTGGCCAGGATCACATGGCTCCCATAGCTGAAAGCAGGAATAGGAAATGTAGCATTTTACTTGGACACAATGCCAACCTGGAAAATGGGGGTGGGGGGCCGGGGAGTTACTACAAATTAGAATGAAGGGAAAGTAGATACTGAGTTATTCTGTCACCATTTTCATCACTTTTGACATTTAGAATGCACCTGCCACACTCTGTCCATAATTTTGCATTAAATGTCTTTGAGGCTGAAGCCTTGCAAGCATTCTAGTCACTTCGGTATTTAAACATTGAACACCAACAACATGTAACGTCCAAAATATGTGAGATGTCACATAATTGGCCACAGCCTTTGGGTTCAAGTTTCATGATAGTTTGTGCTGTGGAAGCATGCAACATTTTCTTGGTATGGGTGAAATAAAAACTAATAATACATGGGCTGACCTTATGAAACTTGAAATTGAGCCTGGGTTTAATGAACAACAGTTTTTAACAAGACAAGACAGTGTACAACAAAGGTATGCATATGTTAAATGTTTAGATGGTCTATGCCCATTAGCATTAGAAATTAAGAGAATTAGGGAAACTGATTTTATTCAACCTTTATTTTCCTTACCAACTCTTCCACTGCTTAGATTACCAGTATAGGTCTCATTGACTCAAAAACATGAACAATTTTTCTATTTTTTATTTTTCTTTATAATTTTTTTATTCACTTGTGGTATACCTGGCATACCTTTTAGGGGCATTTTACGGTAGAAAATCATATTATACTCTAGAAAAATGTTATAAAAAAGGACACATATCAAAGATAATAAAATTAAGTTTCCTTGAGGTAAAAGAAAAGCATCATGTTTTCAGATCCAATTTGAAATTAGAAGCTTATTTAGAAAGGGTGATTATAATATTATTACAGATAGATGTCTTTTGGGAACAAAAAGGAGGAAACTTCTTGTATACATTTTATCTGAGGAAAAGTAATGCTGAAGCAACCTGTTGTTAATCTTGTTTTCTCTCAAGATTTACTTCACTTTTCCTAACTTAACTACTACAGTTTATAATTTAATATGCTGTTATCTTCCTCAGTGTTTATTATTGTGGTCAATACATTCTACTTGCTAAAGAGTTTCAGTCTTTATTCCTTGCTTGTAATTACGTATAAGAACATGGATTTTTGGTAACAGGCATATGCATATTTTTAGGATAAATAAACCTTACCAGTCACTTTAAACCCTATCCTGAACCTTTGCTCTGAATTTCTGTTTCATAAGGACAAACATACTAGAAATTGCTTTAATATGCAACCCACAGGGCTAGAGTGTTAAGAAGCGATAATTGAAGAAACTGTATTGAAATCATGCATTTCTCTATTTCACAGAGTGCCTGCTGCTGAAGGTGCAAAAACCTTTGAGTGCTTCTTTTTTTTTTCCACAATAGAGTGAAAGCAAGTTTATTAAGAAAGTAAAGGCATAAAAGAATGGCTACTCCATAGGCAGAGCAGCCTTTGAGTTCCTAATAGCAAATGAAAATAATTATACTAAAATGAAAATAAAGGTCTTGAATGGATAAAGTAGTTATCAAGGTTACACCATCAATGACAAGTCTGGAAATAGTCCCTAGTTTCCCAGTCAATTTTTAGAACTGTTGTGATTCCTAACAAGATGAAAAAGAAAGGTACACCTGGATCAGGAACCTGAGACCACTCAGTGTTTCATAAGGAACAAACAGCATTTGGTCAGGTGTTTAAGAAACACTTTTAAAGTCAACTCACTACAGAATGAGGCTAATTTATTTTTAACACATCATAAATCTTAAAAAATCATCCTGTTGAGGTAGTGATTTCAAGGGATATCCCTAAGAAGAATTTTAAGGGATTCTGAAAGTATTTTAGGAAGAATATGAAATTACTGTGGGGGAAGGAATTGTGCAATGTTGGGTATTTCTGATGAATTAACTTCAAACGCTTTATACAAGAGTGTGATATTTGTCAAATCCTGTAACAGAGTTTCAGGTAGGGATACAGAAAAGTTTTCTAGTGGTCTTCAAATCCATGTTTTCTCCTTTGATGTGATTTATTATGTGTTATAAATTTTTTGTTACATTTTCCTGTTATCCTATTTACTAAAAATAATTTGCCCACCAAGTGAGCATTTGAAATGTCTTTGTGTCTTAAAAATACATTTCAGGGGATTGTAACTCATCTTTTATTCTGGTCCACTCTACCTGATACCAAGTAGAATTCCTGCTCCCTGAAACTTTCTATTGTACAATTTGTTTGCCTGTAGAAATGTCACCAAATAGGATCAACTATTATTTTTCTCCTGTGGCCTGAGCTCCTTTAGGGAATTGTGTTAGTTTGCTCTTGCTGTTGTAACAAATTACCCGAATTCAGTGTTTTAACACAAATTTTGTCTCAAAAATTATATCATTACAAACTATGAAGCTATTGTCTTTTAGTTCTGTAACGGAAAGTCAAACACAGGTTTCACTGGGCTAAAATAAATTTTTGAGCAGGGCTGTGGTGTTTTCTGAAGACTCCAGAAAAGAGTCAATTTCCTTGGCTTTTCACCTTCTAGAGACCCCTGCATTCCTTGGTTCATGATTCCCTTCCTCCATCTTCAAAGCCAGCCACATGGCACATCTTTGACCATTCTTCATAATCCCGCCTCCCTCTAGTGAGCCTCCCTCTTACACAGCTCAAGACCCCTACAACTACAATACGTCCACCTGGCCAGTTAAGGACAGTTTCCGCTATCAACTTTTAAAACTTAGTCACAATGGCAAAATCCCCTTTCCGCATAAGGCAGCATAGTCACAGGTTACAGGGGTTAGGATGTGGACGTCTTTGGGGAGCCATTGTTCTGCCTACCACAGAGATATTAGCCACAATGACATTCAATGATGTTTCACCTCTGTCGCTTTTACCAGTCTCAACTCCCACCTCTGGGCTGCCTTCTTGTTTATGCTTTCTTAAAATTACAATGGACTGGGCCATACTGAGTGAAGCTGCTTGACTGAATTGAAAGGTGTCTCTTTCCTTGCCGTTCTTGTCATCCCTGTCATATACAATTCAGACATAAGTCCCTGAGAACACTTTTCAACAGTATTGATCACAGTAAAATTCTATTCTTAGCCTAGGATATATGGCTCATCTTTGACCTTGACCCTCACTGGAAGAATTTTTACCTGCAAAATCATAAAGAGGAAACCGAAAGCCACTTGAGGGAGAGCTAAAGCAATCATCTAACAGATATAGAGCATTGCTAAAGTATGTTTTACACCACTATTATGGCAAAATTGTTTTTGCTAAATAAAAATGGGGTGTGTGTGTGTGTGTTTGTGTTTGTGTGTGTGTGTGTGTGTGTAGTGGATGTATTTCATAGTCAAATGCACTTCAGAGGGTAAGGAGGCAGTATAGAACAACTGTTAAGAAAACAGATTCTAGATTTTTGTGAAATTGGCAAATTAATCTCTGAGTCTTAATTTCCTCATTTGTAAAATACAGGGAGAAAAAATTCCTATGCTTGAGATTGTTATGAGGACCTAAATGAGTTAGCATTTAGAGTCTTTTGAATCATACATATTGTACACTAAGTATTGAATAAAAGTTTGTAAAATACAAGAACAAAGACTGAAAGATCAGACTGTAAAGTGATCTTTAATTTTGTTTATTTTAGAGTTTTCCAGTGTGTTTGACCACAGAACTATTTTTTTCCCCAAATAGTATCTATTCACATTCCACAGAAGTACTTTTCTGCAGAAAGCCCTTTGGAAAATACTGATATAATAACATTTTACTTTGTGTATTATTCAATAGTTGTGGACTTTCCAATGATATTTGGGTCTTTATGGTAGGAGGTGCAATTACACTAAAATATAATGCAATGAGGCAAGGGACAGTGTCTCCCTCTAGCAGCTGTCACAGGGCACGTAGTTAACATGAAATAAATATTTGTTTAAAAAAATGAAAATAAAAGACATCTTTTCATTAAAGATCTTAAGTTAATGTGTACTAATCTCTTACCTTATACTTATTTGCAAAGGTATAAGGTACCTTTGTACAAACCTAATTCATTTTTTACCTGTTTACAGGGTTTAGATATTTGTAAATAGCAAAAACTTTATGATTCACTTAAAGACTGAAATATTCATAAACAATTCTGATTTGTTCAGGTGATGTCAGGTTTTGTTAGCTTCTTTATTATGTCTTATAAAAAGCAGATAAGAAACTAAAAGGTGTCAATTATTTTATATAAATCACAAAGAAAAAATGGTATGAGCCAGGAACCGAAATGAATTTGTTACTCCAAATTAGTGTCAGTAAGCAAGATAGCTCGGCAACAGTATGCTACCTCCGTTTTACTTATACAATTCGATTCTAGTTTGCCTTCATTTAGGCTGAATATTTCTATTGTAAGATGACAGAAATATTGGCTTCTAGAATATCCTAGTTGGCAAAGTTCTGGATAACAAAGCTTTTAATGTATTTGATTTAAATTTCTCATCTCTCTAATTTCATTCAATTTCTTCTCGTTTGGTCCTTAGTGAAAACAGAAAGCAGCTGTTCATTGCCATCTGCTTACAATTCTTTCATTTATTTAGGACTATTGAATAACCCATTAGAATCTCTTCTTCAGAATTAATAACCCCAATTGCTTTAGTTATTTCACTTCACTTCAATTGATAAGCATTTAGTAAACAACTATTATGGGCTGATACAAAAAAAATCTCTACAAACATCAGAATATAGTATACTAAGGATAGAGAGTAATATATATATAGTGTATATATACACACATTATATGTATATAATTATATAATATACATATATTTATGTATATAAATATGTATTTATATATTTATATACAATTATATAATTTATATATATTTATATATAATGTATATATATACATATATGTACAATATGTGTATATATATTTACATAAATTTCTATCACATAAGCAAAGTTATACCAAATATGAGAGATATATGAAGTTCTATGAAATTATAGAGATGGAGAATCTTTGAGGGCTTAGTAGATAACATGGATTATAAACTAGTTATTGAAGATCATATAGAACCTTTGAAAAAAAATTATATGCCAACCTAGCACAGTTTAAATAGACTGAAGGGGCTAGAGTTTCAGGCACATGCTTCTGATGATTGAAACAGTATATTTAAGGGTCAAACTCTGAAGAAGTGTAAGTACCTAAAGGAAAAGTTTGAATTATTTAAGCATGTTTTCAGCATGTTCAAAATTGAACTTTAAGAAAACTGGAAACAATGTGAGTAATGGATGGACAGGTCTGAATAATCTGAGATAGGAATACCAGTTCAGAGACTAATTAGTTCAGCAGAAAGGTAATGATGGTGATGGCCTGAACTAAGTTAATTAAAAAAATTTTTTTAAATGGATGAACATGTGAGAGGTTTCAGAAGTGAGCACAAAAGAGGTCTAAATGTCAAAAGTGATGAAAATGGTGACAGAATAACTGCAGTAAATATGACAAAAAATAATTAGTCTAAACTATAAATAGCTTGTACAAATTGATAAGAAAAATATGGAGGTACTCATAAAGAATTAAACAAAGGATATGAACTGCCAATTTAAAACAAGGAAAAACAATGGTTAATATTAATATCTTAAGAATATTAGTATTATGTTAATTAAGATAAATATCTTGGCTTCAAAATCAGTAATTCAAAAATACATACTTTTTAATGATGATAAGTATGTAGAGAAATGGACCTATTCATACATTGCTAATGGATGTATATTGGTGAAATTAATACCTTATATAAAGAGAAAAAGTTTATTCTGTTTGCACTATTAATTCTACTTCAAAGAAATGACTCCATGTTATTAATTTGAAATAACACAAATATTCATGCCTAAAATGTGTGTAACAGCTTAACTGATAATATTGAAAATTTAAAAATAATACAAATGTCCAGTAATGGGAAATAGTTAAGAGAAATATCATATATAACATGAAAAGTATGTTTTAAAATGGTCTTAATGACTCAAGAAAAATGTATATTCCTATATTTAGTAAGACATTTTTACATTTAAGAAAAGGTTTTAAAGAATCACAAAAGACTAAGAAGAATGATATCCAAAGTTTGCATTGGTATGCGGTGATGAGATTATGAACCACCATTCCACATGTTCATACTTCACAGTATTTACCTAAGTTTCTCAAAAAATTATGCACTGTTTTTAAATCAGAAAAACATTAAAAAAAAGTGTAGATATTTGTTTGTTGAATATATCAAATCCTGCAGTGAGTAAGGCGAGCAAATTGGCCAGGGAGAAAGTCACTGGTGACTTTCAGGTAGGGTGTGAACAGTCCTGGATGTAAAAAGAAAGCTACGCACTGAGAAGAGGTGGAGGGTCTTAGAGCAGATAGCAGAGAGGCTCTGCACCCCGCAAGCCCTGTACACTTTAAGTATTAAAGTTGTTGGCAAATGAAGAGTGGCGGCTAGAATGAGACTTGGCATAGAAAGCAGGGCTCAACAAAGGTTTGTTTTTAAAATACAGGACATTGAAGAACTTATGTTACGTGATGCTGGGATACAGTCCTAGAAGTGAAAGAATTGGAGTGGCAGAAGGTAACTTAAAAAGGCCTCTTTGGCTGGGTGTGGGGTGGCTCATGCCTATAATCCCAGTACTTTGGGAGGCTGAGGCAGGTAGGTCACTTGAGTCCAGGAGTTCAAGACAAACCTGGGTGACATGGCAAAACCCCATCTCTGCTATAAATACAGAAATTCACCCAGTGTGGTGGCACACGCCTGTGGTCTCAGCTACTCGAAAGCCTGTGGTGAAAGGATGGCTTAAGACTGGGAGGTAGAGGTTGCAGTGAGCAGAGATCGTGCCACTGCACTCCATTCTGGACAACAGAGCCAGACCCTGTATGTATGTATGTATGTGTATGTGTATATATATATATTTAAAAATCGCCCTCCTGTTTTTAGATGTCAATTATTTACTAAATTCAGTAGACTATTTTCTTAGAATAAAAAATTCACATACATTTGTGAATTAAGCACATTTCTTTATTAAAAGAACCTTTTCATTTATGGGTTTGTCCTTTTGCTCCAAAACTGCAGGGATAGACTACTTAATCTTCAGATATTAAATTATCTATTTTCTTTTCTTTTTTGAGATGAGAGTGAAAAAAATAAATAAAAGAGACCTAAAACTTTTCAATGTGCACTAATAGGTTTTCTATCACCCAGTTCTTACATATGATCAAAATATAAATTTCATAACATGATTGATAAACTATCTGTGATGTTTGGCTTTTTTCCCCCTGATTTTCATTTCAAATTAATCATAGTTTTAAAAATAATTTTAATTGACAAATAATAATTATATATCCTTATGGGGGTACAGTGTGATGTTTTGATATATTTGGAATCATTATGGAATGATTAAAACAAATTCATTAACAAATCCATTCATACTTATCATTTTTGTGTGTGTGGTGAAACCTTTTTTACTCTGAATGTTGGCCACAATGTAATGGCTTGCCAGTCAGTCATCAGATTCTTGGTAAAGAGTCCCTATTTTGTGAGCACAGTTCTAGCCATGTGCTGGAAACACAGTGGTGGATGAGGTTTTAGCAGAGTCCTGCTTTAATGGAGTTTACAGTCTATTGGGAAGATGACTATTAAACAATGAGTGTGATGATGAGTATAAGATTCTATAATAGGGGTGCATCCTGCTGTGGAGAATCATGAGGAAGTGATATTAAAGCTGAAGTCTAAAGAATGAGTAGACGTCAGTAGACCAAGATGACAGAGAGTTTCAAAGTAAACTAAATATACCAAGGGCCTGAGGTAGAAGGGAGCCTGAAGTGTAGACTCATTAAGAAACTGAGAGACTATCAGCATGTTGGGAGTGGGAGAGATGAGGCCGAATGTAGGTGAAACTGAAGATCACGGTAATAATGTTGCGTTTAACCCTAAAGGCATTGAGAGTTCCCTGGAAAAAGTGACCTTAGGAAGTGGTATAAACAGATTACAGTTTTTTTTGTTTTTGAGACAGGGTGTCACTCTGTCACCCAGGCTGGAGTCCAATAATATGATTACGGCTCACTGCAGCCTTGACCTCCTGGGCTCAAGCAATCCTCCCACCTCAACCTCCCAAGTAACTGGGACTACAGCTAGGCACCACGATGCCGAGATATTTTTAAAGAATTTTTTGTAGAGGCGGAATCTCACTTTGCTGCCCATTCTGGTCTCCAGGTCCTAAGTGCCTCGGCCATTTAACAATTTTAAAAAGTATTCTGACTGTAGTAAAGGGCAGAATGCAGATGGGCAGTGGCAGGAAAAGCTGACTTGAGAAGAGTGTGATCATCCTCCAAGAGAAAGTTGAGTGGCCTGAATTGGGATGTTGGCAGTGGGGATGGAAAGAAGAGCATGGATTTCAAACAAAGGTAGGAAATACAGTTAACAAGATTTGAGGCAGCAATAAAATATGAGCCACGTGTGTAATTTTACATTTAAAGAAAAAAGTGAGATTAATTTTAACAATCTATTTAATGTAACCTAATATATCAAAATTATCATTTCAACATATAATCAATATTTTAAAATATTAGTAAGATATTTTATAATCTTCAAAATTCAGAGTGTAATTTATATTTACAATGTATTTCAATTTGGACTAGTGCATTTCAAGAGCTCTATGGTCAAATATGGCTAGTGGCTAAATCTTCGGAGGAGCTGCAAGTGTAGATCCTGACTGTAATGCTTGGCTTGATAGCTTTTATAATCTTCAATAAACCAATAGCTTGCTCTGTATACCTCATTGCATCATTGTAATGACTAAATGAAGTAATGTACATGAAAATAATGACGTTCAACAAAGTATTATTTAATATGAGGAACTGGGAGTTGTCCATGTAGGCATTGTCTTTATGATGGTAAAATAAGAAGTAATTTATACAAACCAGTGAGAAAAAACTTTTAGCTTGAATTTTTTAAATAAAGATGGAAAATAAAAAACAATTGTTTGTTTACTGTAGACAAACCATACTTTAAAATCATTGACATGAATTGCATCCTTAGGTAAAATATAGGCAATAAAAAAGTGCATAAAACTATGCTTTAATGGCATTAATATTTTGGTTTCAGAAAAAAAGGTGACCTATTGGGACAAAATAAATTGTGGCATAGTATTATTTTTCATGTTCTATTAGTTTTCATGAACAACTCTTTTACTGTGTCTGAATGCATTAAATCTCCAGCAAACACTACGGAGAAACCTGTTACCATCAATATTTGTAATGTCTCTATAAAATGATTTATTTTAGAAGCTGAAATAAGGCTTTTTCTTTTAGTAGAGGTCACAGAGAATGCTCAGGCTGCTTTTGATCGTGCATACCTGGCTGATGAATTAAAATAGTCGACACATCAAACCAATTTACAGATGTTTTATTCTTTTTAACTCTATGGGAATTTTCCCCTAGACACATCAGAGGAGAATTTAGCTCAAGGCAACTGACTAATCAATAATCTGATTCTCTAGGCAGTTTCTCTATTAGGGAATGAACTGTTTAACTAGAGCAGCATAATTGAACTGTGGGCAGCATATTGGGGAGTTATCTACTTTTGCCCATTGTAGTTGTAATTGGTGATTTTTTTAATGCAATCTTAATCAAGCCACTTTTCTGTTTACCACATTGCGGCAACTCCTCATGCTTTTAGATCAAGACCATAGTCTTTAAGGTGATCCACATGGCTCAGCACAGTATACCTACATCTCCACATTCATCTTGCACCTCGTCCCCTGCAAATCTGTCTCCATTTCTGCCCCTTTGATCTACATACACACTCCTTGCTCTCAGCAGTGTAGCCTAACTGGCCTTCTGTGGTTCATCAGGTATGCAATATTTGCTCCTGCCAGAACCTTTTCATAAGCCATTTCCTCATTTGGAATAATTTGTTTCTACACCCTGCCTTTTGCCTTTTTTTGAGATAAAATAAAAAGTTTAATTTTTATTTCACATGCAATTATAAGAAGTGATACAGACAGATCCCATGTTTTTCTTACCTGGTTTTCTAATAGTACGTCTTGCAAAGTATGGTTTACTATTACAACTAGAACGCTGGTCTGAATTGCTATATGTGATATGTGTCAAAACACTGTTATGTGCCTGATATTTACAGTTAATACATGTCAATTTTAGCAAACTAAGAACAATTAAGTAAAAGAAGTTAGAAAATGATGAAACAGCACACAAAACACTGCATGTTCTCACTCACAAGTGGGAGTTGAACAATAAGATCACATGGACACAGGGAGAAGAACATCACACACCAGGGCCTGTCGGGGAGTAGAGGGCAAGGGGAAGTAATACCTAGTGTAGATGATGGGTTGATGGGAGCAGCAAACCACCATGGCGTGTGTTTACCTGTGTGACAAACCTGCACATTCTGCACATGTATCCCAGAACTTAAAGTATAATTAAAAAAAAAAAAAAAAGGAGAAAACTCAGTCTTTGACCTCAAGGAAAAAAAATTAAAAATAAATAAATAAAAGATGCAGAATATTTCATCACCACAAAGATCTCTAATGTTACCCTTCAGCACTTGCACTCCCTACTAACTTCTGGCAACCACTAATTTGTTCTCTGTTTCTATAAATTGTCATTTCAAGAATGTTACATAAATGGAATCATGGAATATGTAATCTATAGGGACTGGCTTTTCTTCAGTTAGCTTAATTCTCTGGAGATTCATCCAGGTTGTTAGCACCTCAGTTGTCTGATGTGTTTTATTGTGGATGTACCACTGTCTGTTTAGCCATTCACCCACTGAAGGACACACAGATGTTTCTGTTTGTGAACCAGCACTCATTAACCTGCTGTAAACATTCATATAATGTTACAGTGTGAACAGAAATCTTTATTTCTCTGTGATAAACGCCAAGAAGTACAGCTGCTTGTTGGCATGGTAGTTTCATGTTAGATATTTAAACTACCTTCCAAACTGTTTTCCAGAGTGACTGTGCTATTCTTCATTGGTACAGCAAGGTATGAGTGTTCTAGTTTCTCTGCATCCTCACCAGCATTTGGTCTTGTCATAAATTTTTATTAGAGCCATTCTGTTAGGTGTGTAGTAATATCTTCTGATTTTAATTTTCATTTTCTTAATGGCTATTGATCCTGAATATCCATTCATACGCTTCTTTGCTATTTGTATGTCTTCTGTAAAATATTTCTTCATGTCTTTGGCTCATGCTCTAATTAAATTGTTTGATTTTGTCCTGGTGAGTTTTGAAAGCCCTTTATATATTCTGGATAGCTTATTGAACATGTGGTTTGAGTCTCTCATTCTGTAGTCTTTGTTTTCATCTTCTTAACAAGGTGTCATGCTGCACAAAAAATTTTAACTTTGATAAAGTCCGATTTATCAATTTTTCCTTTTATGGATCATGCTTCTATGTTAGATCTAAAACTCCTCACCTAAGCTTACGGCCTGAAGATTTTCTTCTATGATTTTTCCAAAAGTTTTATAGTTTCATGTTTTCCTTTTAAGTTTGTGGTCTGTTCTGAGTTAATTCTGTGTTAGCTGTAAGGGTTATCTTACTGCCTATGAATGTGTTGTTGCTCTAGCACTATTTGTTGAAAAGAACATCTATCCTTCATTGAATTGTGAGAGTCAGTGTAGTCGATTTAGTTCCATGTCACCTCTACTGAGAACCCTTCTCTGACTTCTCTTAGGACCTAAGGCAATTGAACAGTAAAGCCTCTCTCTATAGAAGCATGAATTTCTATCCTTTCTAGTGTGTATCTTAAAATCAAAATGTAAATGAATTGGACTAATTATTTGTTTATTATACTTCCTTCATTAGATTTTAAGCTTTATGTGGGTAGTGATTATAGCTGGTTTTTTTTTTTTTCTTTTTCTTTTTTTTTTTTTTGAGTCAGAGTCTTACTCTGTTGCCAGGCTGGAGTGCGGTGGCGTGATCTCAGCTCACTGCAACCTCTGACTCCGTGGTTCAAGGGATTCTCCTGCCTCAGCCTCTCGAGTAGCTGGGATTACAGGCAGCGCCACCAGGCCCAGCCAATTTTTTGTATTTTTAGCAGAGACGGGGTTTCATCATGTTGGCTAAGATGGTCTCCATCTCCTGACCTCATGATTTCTCCACTTCGGCCTCCCAAAGTGCTGGGATTACAGGCTGTGTTTTAACTACAATTTTATTTGCAGTGTTTAGCACTCTGCCTGTACATTAGTAGTAGATTCTTAATAATATTTATGAAATAAATAAGGCAATGTAATGAAACATAAAGGACTGTAGTTGGGCAGATAGACTTTACCATTTTGCCAGATGTGTAATCTTTATAAGTCTCCCTTGTCCTTTACATTGTATTTTCTTATATGCTGATATTAAGTCATATAACAAGCAGAAATCTTCATAAAATGTGTGTCATAATGATAACCAATAGCTCTTAGCCCCTGAAACTAGAGTCTTGCTTTTTTTTTTTTTTTTTTTTTTTTTTTTTTTTTTTTT